>CM032230.1:24937500-24950000 GCA_019009955.1 Riptortus pedestris | reverse complement strand
GGTTTATGTCACAGTAAACATTTAAAATAAATAATGACGAACATTTCTCGGTATTTTTAACATTGCTATAATTCTTCGTAATTTAATGTCGCTCTTTCTGCCGGTATTAAGAGTTCCATGTTGCCTGCCCTCGGTTTTTCATTGGAAATAATTTTGGTGTAAATTTTACCTTTCACTAGATGTGCACGCAACATCCTGTGACACCACTAACACACGAAATGAAATCTCAACCTATGCATTAAACCATTACATAACTAGCTAAATAATTTTCAACTGAAGTAGTTGGTGACATTTCCTGCCTGGAGCGGATATCTGTTATTAAAGACGTCTATTATTATCTGTTTGAGGGAAAGTTTCGAAGATATTATCTATATGTGGCGAGTTCATGAATATACTTAACTGTGTTGAATGGGGGGGGGAGATGCAACCTATGTTTAATGTGTATAATTTGACATAATTTAGGTATACCAAAGAAGTTTTCAATTTGCATTTTAGCTGATTTTCCTTAAGGGAAATATCTCCGTTACTATTCGTCGGATCGAAATATTATATATAATATACATTTATTCTCTATCTTGAATATTAACCGTGATATTCGCATTTTTATTAAGTGTACCGGACGAGTTATGGTTCCTACCGAAAGCTAGTTCGCCCGTTTCCGTAACTGATCGGTACTCTTATGGAGATTTCTCTATTGTATAACTTTACGTAGGAAATCTGCTTAGTTTACGCAATCCCTCCGTGACGGACTTTTATAATATTGCATGCCTTCTCAATTTGTGTTTATGTCTAAACAAGTGTTTATGTTTCAATTTTTATCTAAAATACTGTCTGATTAAATAATTTTAACATTGTTCTCTATGATTTAATCCCACTGTGTATTTTGCAATTTATTTCTATATATCACCTGAGTTGCGGAGCCCCCAAATAATAGGTATTAAAATTGTTTAATTTGCCTGCGCTTTTTTTGCTATGGAATCAGAACAATTTTCAAAATTATTTTAATAAATTGAAAACCAACAAAAAGACTATTTACGACAGTTTCATTCCAGTGAATTAACTATAAATTGGTATACAATAGAAGCACTTAAATATATCGAAAATTTGTGTTCTCTCCTATTTTAGCATCTGAAAGCATGCTTACATGCAAATCTACTTGGGGACATACATACAATATGAATAGAACAATTAGGAAATGAAACTACTAACTTGTTGGCTAAATCGGCTTCAGATTATATAATATTATTATTAATTATTGCAGTTGTGAAAAACAATCAGAATACATTTACTTAACGCTTAGAATAAAATGACGATTGAAAGTACAACTAATGTACCTAAATACACTCCATTTTATTGTTCTACCCTGTCAGAGAATAGAAATTAATAATTTTAAATTACAGTTCATATAGGGACATAAATTAATTCAGTACAGAATAATACATTTACATATGGAGCTAATGATTTTGGTTGTGGTTTTACGAGATAGGACAGAATTTACTTGGATAATTTTGGGTTGTGGGATGGATTCTCGCAAGGGAATGGAGATTTATGGTGACGGGAGCATCATAAAAATATAATACCCCAATGCCCCACCCTGCCTAGAAAACGGCGAAAAGCGAGGAATCTTGGAATAAAAAGAAATATTCATTGTCGAAAAATTAATTACATTTCTAAAGAATATTTATATTTCCATCCAAGAGACGGAAGTAAAATGAAAATAAACTCTTGTGTTTGAGAGGAAAATGGGGAAAAACAACATTCGAAATTAAAACATGGTACTATTTATTTTTAAGAGTTTTTTTTACATTTTTCTCTTAAGGGACTGAAAAATATGATGCAGAAAGAACAGAAACTTCTACATTTATATTTTATTGTCCTCAAAACACAGCATTACACATATTTTTATGCATGTCTTAGTTATGATTGTATCCATTACAATGACATCAGTGCAAATTGTTTGTTACCAACGCATGGGATGCGTAAACTAAGCAGATTTCCCTCCTGCAGAAATGACACCCTATTGATTTCATCTCAGTATATATTCTCTGTTTCCAAATAAAAATCCGATGAGTAGAAATCGGCGTTCTAAACCTTAATTAATGATGACATCATACGACATGTTTCCATTTATCCCATCTACTAATGATCTGTTGAAAATAATATTGGGCATTAATCTTGAAATATGACTTTTCATGGTGTGTTCGTTTATTGTTAAAGTACGAAGATTAAAAGTAATACTCAATCCTGAAAACTAACTAATGCAAATAATTCAGTTACATACTGTTATAAATATAGAGAAAAAAATTACATATATATGAATATTTATAGGATATTAAGTTTTCATGAAAATTGGTTTTATACAATTTCTCAATAAGTAACGAAGATATTTTGAATTTTCGTTTTTATCCTACTGTAACCTCTTCCCCCGGTTCGATTTCAGCTTTATATATATATATATATATATATATATATATATATATATATATATATATATATAATTTTGAACGAACCTCATCTTCGTGTTCACCTAGTTAGAATCTAAGAACATTTGTAGAAATGGTTTTCGCGTCATGAGAACATCCTCAATAACTTATTCCGTTCAAGGAAAGTATGCTAATACAGTTTTAACTCTCTCTTTGAACAACTCTAAGGAGTTTCAGTATCCCATGGGAATGAAAATCTCATTCAGCTAGTTCACTTCGAAGAATGAACAATGAGCAGTCAGAACCTGTTCCACATAGCTCTCTTCTAATGCCATCCGTGTTCTTCCAACTTCTTGTGAAGTTTTTCATTGGGAACCCAATGTACTTCCAGGGACTTACATGGATATTCTCCTTTCTCATAAGCAGGAGCAACCAGTACCCTGATATCTTCATCATAACCACCATTCCAGTCCTTGAAGAAAATGACAGCTAGTTTGGTACACACAGCACGTCCCCATACTTAATCTCTCTGAAGAAGAAGAGAATTATATACATGTGACGATTTTATGATCTGTTTTTTTCAGGGGATCATTTAAACACCTAGACACGCGTGCATGTGAAATGCATTAAGAAAAATGGAATTCAAGCTTTTAGCTAATTTCCTCCATGGCTAATTAGCTATTATAATAAGAGATAGTTCTTATGGCGCAATTTTTAAAAAAAATGCAGTAAAATTAATTTGACCGAAACAAAAAATATATATTTTAAATAATATCGCAGAATTAATAGCAATAATCTAGATAATAACCGTCTCTTTATTAGTCAACGTTCCTTTAATATTCACCTGTTGTAATATTTAACGCACTTTGGCATTGAGTAAACTCGACATTTAACGTCTAATTAAAAAAAAGAGTAATCAAATTCGTTAAAATCGGACTCACGGAGGAGGTAGTTCGAAATATACTGCTCAAAAATGAATAGGGATATTGGCTGTTTTATGGTATTTATGGGGCATAGCATTTTTATTTTGTTTTAAATAATAAATATCATTAATATTTATTAGAAATTATTGTCTTTTTCCCACATAAAAAAGTAAATTAATTAAGGTCGATTTAATTAAAATTAATAGGATATTAAAAAATAACAAATATCCCTATTCATTTTTGAGCAGTATATATCCGTTATTATCGCCCGGATCGAAAAATGTTATATAACCAGAATTATTCAAGAGTTGGCTTACACTTTTTTTTTGTCTGACTCTAATATTAAACGAGGTATTTGCATATTTTAGCCTTCCCATAAAAATTTACTTCTACTAATGAGATTTCCAATTTGAGCACCTGTGCCACTAAACATCTCAAACCTAGGCTAACTAAGCAGATTTCCCATGTGAAGTTAAACAGTAGATAAATCTGCCCAATAAAAACTGTTGTAGTAAGGTATCACTAAACATATTCAAGAGAGACGAGTAGTTATGGAAACGGCCGCCAGAGCTCTCGGCGGAACGTCCCGAACGTAGCCGACCCCTGCCGATCATATACAGAATACAAATGCAAATATCTCGGTTAATATTCAAGATAGAGAATAAATGTATAGAACAATATTTATAGTAAATTTAATTTGCAATAAGATTGGTTTAATACGATTTTTCGATCCGACGCATAATAACGGAGATATTTCGAATTTTCAAAAATCCCCCTCTAAACCCCCCCCCTCCTACTGGTCCGATTTCAGCCATTAACGAACTTGATCTTTCTTTTTACATAAAAGGATTAAATTTCGAGTTTGGTAACGATCAAAAAAAAATTGCGACCGCTAGAGCGTTAACAGACAAATATATATATATATATATATATATATATATATAATTTTGAACGGACCTCATTTTCGTCATCTCCTGTCGATGGACCTTTGAAGAAATTTTTTGAAACTCGCGTCGTGAGTACGACCTCAATAGCTGATTTCCCTTAAGGGAAATCTGCTAAAAAAAAGGTAAATTTCATTGGCTCATAATATTGCAAAACTTCAAATAAAAAGATATAATACTGAAACGTGTCTGACCCCATTTAAGGGTAAAACTTGCCACATGGATTATCTTTGCTCAAGTTTAAGCATACAAAAACAAAATTGTTACGAGAGTGTGATTATTGACGAATATGACAGATGTAATTTTTTCTTGATAATATGTTTTTTTTAATTTGCACTAAACGGAATAGACGAACAGAGAATACGATTTGTATCTAAGCTGAAATGCTTTGATCAGAAAATGTATTTTGAAATAAACCTACAGGACCGCTTATAACCATTAATTAATTCCTAAAATGTCCAAGGCCTTTCATTCAACTATAAATCACTCTGGAAATGTTGAATTTAATTCCCAACTCTTGGTCCTGCCGTCCCTGTAATACTAACCACAATCCCCAATGCTCGATTAATTATGGAGTGTCAACAAGAATTCATTATTGCCTCCTCAAGCACAATTCCCGTCAATAGAATTTCAACAATGAATCCAAAGAGCAATTATTCGTTATTACACTAATTCCATGAAATTATTCGCTTTCCATTTTTTTTTTGCCCTGGTCTAAACACCCTCAGCCTCCTACTCGATTAAAAGAGGACGTTCACAGCCGGATGTTATACAGTCCAAAATATGATTTTTCATCGTTCTGAGGAAAGTCGTTTTTGAGCTGTGCGAGTACATAATATGCACATATGTACATAGGCGATACTACTCAAGGTATATGTGTCTTAACTTATTTCACAGTGAAATTAGTATTGCTTTAACAGTAACGCGCTCCAATCACCAACCAAATCATGAAAACACATCACAATGTGTGTTTCACAAAAAATACTCTCATGGAGAATTATTGTATGTCCTATGAAAAGCTGGCCAAGTTCTACTACAACGGAAGGTTATATAAAGTCAACAGTGAGGAATTATGCAGAATTAATTATTCTACAATCAATGAAACACTAATAATTCGCGACTCGCTGCAGCATATACTTATAGGAATATATTTATACCCAAATACATCAATACCCAATGACCCATAGCGTACTCAACTGAAAGACTTGCTCACCATCCAAAATAAATCAAGTCCTGTGATATTTTATATATATGTATATATATATATATACACACTCTCTCAAAAACGTGCATTAATAATGTCTCATTATACAATTTATTATACAGTTAACAATTTTCTTACTGGTTTGATTTTTCTCTGTTTATTTTATTCCAGAGATTAAGTATATTTTTTCCATAAAAAAACATGTTTTAAGGTTCTTTTCTGTTTAACTCCATCCTGTGATTATTATGGTCAGTAGTTATTTAAGTAACATCAAAAATTGATTTCCAATGAAATCATATTATTAGTAATAATTCATTATTAAATAAAGATGAATCTACTTGACCTTTGTATGCCTTAATAACGCTAATGACATTAAACTTATTAAATAACAGGTCAATATAAAATGGGAAGTGGAATGGCGCCAGACCCACACAAAACTACGGGAAATAAAATACACTATTCGTAAATTGTTGTCAAGTAATCAGAATAGTGCAGGATAAGTTCTTGGAGAAGTTCTTCCTCGTTGAGGACACACGAACAACTCATGACTAGGACTAAACCACCTTTATGTGCACCGTGTAATACATAATTAACTATCAAACACTTACTTACAGACTGCAGACAAATTACTGACAAGAACTAATACACAACTTTCAATCAAATTGAACTGGCCACTTAAACATTATACTGCTTATTTGGCTTTTTGCTCCTAATATTACATTGGTGAAAAGATGCTGCTTTTGCTATGGATGTAGATCTTTTATATTATGTTTCAGAAGAAGGTTCTTTACCAACTTTTGCATTTTTTTTAAAAAGAAGTGTGAATCGTTAAAATTGCGGCACACAAAAACAAACTTATAAATAATTTTGAAAATATGTTTTTAAGTTATAAAATAAAAAGGTAATTTACTTATGGATTATGTAACAATAGACATAAAATGTAACTCAGCAAAAAAGGAAGGAAGAGAAGGTTTACATGTAATTTGAATAGTCATTTACAGAGAAGCCTCTTTTTCAGGAACTTCGTTCGAATGCAGTAGATTGTAATTTTATAAGGCACTTATATTTACATATTCATGGAAATATGTAACGATGTAAATTTGTTTGAAACGATTTTGGCAAGCATTAAAGAGTTCTGGACTCCTAAGTCATAAGTACCCTTTTATTTTTATTTTTTTTTTATTTTATTCCTTAATACTTTTACTTAAATGTCGTAAAAGAACAGTTATCATGGAATGATGTGAAGTAGAAAATACCCTTTAGTTTTATGTTATTTTCATTATCTATAGACTGTTACTTTAATGTTATAATTTGTTTATCTGTTTAGCTTTTAGAAAATGTATTAATTTTAAATTGATTTTTATTTATGCATTTTATTTCTATTTTCCCCCTGTAAATAGTTTTAACATAAATACAGTATCGTTATCTGTCTATCCTCCTTTGAGCCTCAGATTTTAATTAACATTCTAATGCCCGTTGAGGTTGTAGCGGTTAATTTATTTATTGAAAGTGTATCCTACAACAGCACTAACTCGCCTTAGGCCATATCCGTTTGCTGTTGATACACTGCCTGCACTGTAATTACCAGTTTTAAGTCTAGACACATTTAGATGAACGGACCTGATTGTCCGAAAAGTACAAGACGGCCTCCCGTCCAACAGCCAGTCATAAAACCATTTCGTATTCCCTCCAACACCAACCAAAACCATAACTCTATTAATGATTATACACTAACTGTGTTGTATTGAAGTCATTTCTTACAAATTATAGGCCCTTGAAGATGATGTAAATGTTTGAAAATTACTTTCTAAAACTGGATATTTTTTTTTTCTCTTCCAATCAACTTTAAGCTCTTTTAATAGTCTCATCAAGAAATCAAAGTTATGTATACTTACTAAAAACGGTGATAAGGTAAGTAGTTTAGCATGGCCATGAATTGAGAACCATCACAACGAGGAAACAAGAATACTCTTCTTGTTTGCAATACAAGAAGCTTAAAAAAGGATCTTTGGAGGCTTATAACTAGTCATGAATAAACCATATATATATATATATATATATATATATATATATATATATATATATATATATATATATATATATATATAATATCAGCACCATCAATGTTCAAAGTCACATGCCTGCGCATTAGCTTCGTCTTTAATTACAAAACATTTGTCCTTATTATCATATTTCTCTGAAATTTCTTCGATTATACAAATTTGTACAATATATATATATATATATATATATATATATATATATATATATATATATGTGTGTGTGTGTGTGTTTTAACGCACTAGTGGTCTAGAGTCGCTGTATTTAACACAGTTTTTGATCATTGCCAAGTTCAATATATTAGCGTTTAATGCATCCTAATTTTTTTTCTATCTCCAATATTAACAGACATATGTATATTGTTTTTTGTTTTTTTTATTTCAGCCATTAGCAAATTCCTCTCCCTTTCAGTCATCGCACGTTAACGTCTTATTTAATGCTTAAACAGCAAATGTTCCTTTCAACGGACGTTTAATATGTGTGGGACATGCAAATGCCCTCGTGTGATGCAGTCGTTAATAGCTGAAATCTTACCCTGAATAGAGAGTTTTAGTTGCCAAAATTTGATTCAATATATTTCCGTAATTATGAATGACATCGTAAAATGTTTTAGAACCAATCTTGTTTAACTGTTGGTGATTTATAATTGTTTCTCTATAGATCTTTTCGAAACTAAAATATTAATCAAGTTATTCGTCCTTGTTTTCAGCATTCACCAAACCCCCTCATCGAAACAGAGAATATATGGTGAGATGTGAGCACAGTAGGAAATCTGCTTAGTTTACGTAGCTCCTGCGTGATTGACTTTTTTAATAGATGATTTTAAGATTAGATGTGGGTTGGTTGTTAACATATGTAAAAAGCAATGCATACCTATTGCTTAGGTTCTGATAGTTCAAACGTTGGTGGTGTCTTAGTATAAGCCCCAATTTCCGAAGAGATATAGAATAATTGAATTCCTATGTTTTCCTAAAGATCTAAAAAGCAATGACGATCTTGTTTTTTTTTTGACATTGAATGTACATTCAGGATTTAAGGTCGATCTATAAATCAAAAATTCTACTTTAAAAATTCCACAACCTCGTAAACAACTAAGAAGAAAGCAACTTGAATTGTTGAAAAACCTCTTACTGTTTTTTCAACAGGATAAAACTCCGGGCTGCCTGAATGCTGTACGCCAAGTATAGAATTCCTACGTCAGAACTACCGGTATTGTGCTTTTCGGCACTATGTGGGCTTTTTAGCAGATTTTCCTTAAAGGAGATCTGCTATTGAGGTCGTTATCGTGATGCGATTTTGAAATATGTTTACAAATGTCCATCGATCCTACCCAGGAGATCCCATTGAACCTGTTCTGAGTGAGATATATGGGCATTCTTAGTGTAATGACACCACCCATTTAGATTTTGTGTTCTTGACTCGAAAATGTTTAATTGATCTAACCGATACTTTATATTTAACATCAAAGTTCATAGTCACTACTGGCTGGGATCGGGGGGGGGGGGATTTCAAAATATCTGCTTTATAATAAGTTGGATCGAATCATTCTATTGAACCAATCTTGTTAAAATATTGATGTTCTACAAATTGTTGCTGTTACATTCAACACTAAAGTTCATATTCGCTAATGACTGAAATCGTAACCTGAATAGGACGGTTTTGTGGCCGAAGTTCGGAAATTCAAAATATCTCTGTTATTATGAATTGAACTCCACTTATTCTGTATAAGGGTAATTGGGACGGGCTATCTACAGGTTATCACCCTTTTCTAGCGAGGGAGGACTAAGGATTTTATTTAATGTATTCCGTTACGAAATAAATTTCTATTTCGGCTCGCCACTCTATGTTTACCATCTGTTATTATGAGTCGGATCGAAAAATTAAGTGTCGTTCTTGTTTAACTATTGATGATTTACAGTTTATGCTTTGTACGTTTGGAGAGAATTGGCCAGAAATTTGGAAATATGTGGATGAGATGAGATCACCAGTATGTCATTCGGAAATCTGGTTAGATTATGCAGCCAATGCGTGACGGATTTTTTTTGTATCTGAAAATGTAACGCCCCCCCCCACTCTTTTAGCCGTCGCACGTTATTAATAAGGGGCTTTTAATGAAAAGGCTGATACCCGAGTAAATAAGAAGTATTATTTTCAACCGGTCTTTATTATGTAAGGTATGTAACGATGTCCTCATCAATTTAGATTTGAAGCTTTTGACTCTACAATTTTTCATTTTTATATAGTATAATCGGTGTTCAACCGTTTCATTAAACACTATAGATCATATTCGTCAATGGCTGCTATGTGACCCGGATTAGGGGGGGGGGGGTGCGGTCGAGAATGGGGGTTTAGTAAATATTTCAGTTATGAGTCGGGTTGAAACATATTGTTGCGAAAATGAAATACATGTAAAATTAAATAGAGATAGTCACGTATTTAGGAAGTACGAAGTAGATCAAAGGGGCCTACAGATGTTCTCGGCATGGCCCGACCTTTATGGAAGAGTCTCGGCGTCATCCTTTGAAATGTTGCCGCTCCTCTATATAACCATGTGCAACTCGCCCGACAGTTTAGTTTTTCTCAGCTGTGTTCAAGTGTTCATCAGTGAGACTTAGTGTTGTGCCTGTCTCTGTAAGTAACATTATAGTGCCGTGCTTTAAGACAGGACAGTGCAGTGCCGTTAACTTCGCGAAGTAGAGGTCAGTGCGGTGCCGTGTTTTCTCTGAACTCCAGTCATCATGAGTAAATTATTGGACTGTGTAACAGCAAGTACAGTGAAGCTATCAGTGCATACTGTGAGTAGTAGTTAGGAATAATTAACCAAGTGTGTAGTGCATTGTTAAATAAATTGTGGAGTGATAGAAACTGTGAATCTTGTGTGTGTTTAATTTTGCAATCCAAAAGATCTCTTATAAACAACGTTTATAACTGGTTTTGCTCTGCGTTATATAACATTATTATTAGAGTATGTATGTTTTCACTGAAATATCATTTTGGTCAAACGTCACACAAGCAAACTGATATATTTATAATTACTAACGCAGCTGTGGAACTGAAGATTACTTGCGTTAGGATTGCCACACCTTGAGCAGAAAACGGACAGTTCAATTGATTACTAATAAAATAATGATTTTTATAATTTTGATCTGGTAATTTTCTAAATGTGAATTAGTATGTTTACTGTAAATATTTGATCTTACTTGACTATTAATCTTTCAATACGGATGCATGTTTTGTAATCTAGCAATAATGCACAATGGCCTTTATGGTTGGAATCCTATCTGTCGTCGCTAGAGGAAGAGCCTAAACGAAAATCCATTTAAGCCCGTCATTAGTAGCTAGTTAGTGGCCGATGGAGGTGGTTGTGGTGCCTATATATCTAGTCCTACAGTCGTGACAGCCAATTAATAGGCTATCAGCTTGCTGTCACTGACATCTACCGGCGTCTACTACAAACCGGTTATTAAAGTAGCTAGTGCACTCTAGGAGACTCTTCTTTCTCTTTCTCTACACACAGGAAGTCATTACACTTCGCACAATGATAGTAAATCATTTGGATGTTATAAAAAGGTCTACAGGACCATAGAAAAATATTAAACTTCGTCTTTACATCTCCAGGTTGGGCACGTGTATACGATGTCTCATTCCATTTCGGCTTGCTGCAATTAGTGAACATTTTTTTCAGGTGGGTCATGTTACCTTTTGAGGTGGTCAGGTTCTTTTGCGGCTTTCACAGATTATGAAAATTTCTGCTGATCAAGATCAATAAAAAGGTCTTATCCTCTACTATTGTTTTAATTTTATGCAATATGCACTTTCAGAGTCAGCGCTCCATCGTCAGTGCCTTCTGATTATAGCAGTGTAGCCTAGACAACAACAATCAGGCGACTGAGGTGGGGGGGAGTCCAAGTAGAGTAGTCATATAGTAGAGGACTAGGCCTTTTTGCAATTGGCTCCTCTACCATCCAGCATATTCAAGAGTTATTTCTGGAGATACCCATATTTGGATGGCCTTTGGTTTAGCTCTCACAGCAGGTAGTGCTTGCTCATTTTTTCAGATGGTCACTCTGAGGAGTTGGTGGGCTCGATGTAGTCGTGTTTATGATTGAGGAAATAGTGTAAGAAACAACATGTACCACTTGAGCAAACCGTGGCATCATCATTGTGTAATATTAGAATCCCAGATTGGATAGCTGAAACATCTTTCTCATTTCTAGTAAACGTATCTTCCAAAAGCTTAATTGGAATTAGTATTTTAATTAGAATGAAATCGATCCCTCCGAATCAAGGAACATATTGAGTCAGAACTGAAATTCGAGCCGTCACATCGTCTTGTATACTCTTGGAATAAGGCGCTAATTAATGCTTTTTCCTGTTTCTGTTAATTTGGCCTTTATCAGGATGGGCAGTATATTTTCTGGTAAAAGCGTCTACCTCTTCATCCTTGTTTACGCACTGAGGGACATACCTGTAAATGACAGTTGTATTTTCCTTGTTGTCAGGTCATAAAGCTTGAAAGCTTACAAACAATTTACCTTGGCTATTTTCAGTGCAATATTTGAACTTTTCAGAGTTAGGCTAGGTTTATTTATTTATTTTTTATACACCACTTTAGATGCACAGTACCAAAACAAGTGCCTACAGTATTTTCGCAAAAAATCAATTTAGGCCAAAATAGTACTCTCGTATTTTGAAGGCTACGTCCATCACACTTTCGGCAAGGCCATAGATTTATTGAAAACGGAAAATGGATGGAAGGTGACACCTGGAGTCGTTCCACATCATTTCTGCATGAAACTAACAACAATGGATTCATAAAGAATTGTCAATGAGAGGATTCCAGCCGAGACCAAAATGTTTAGAGTGCCATATCTAAAAATAATGCAGTTTTGCACATGACAGGCAGTGTATGCCTTGTGCATGGTATTCATATACTTGAACAATT
>CM032230.1:24885000-24932500 GCA_019009955.1 Riptortus pedestris | reverse complement strand
CTAGGCCTTTTATTTGCAACGAATGTGTAATTTTAGAAGCTGCCCTTTTTATATTACTATACTCACCGAAATCCATAAGATGCTTGATGTCTTCAAATTAGGATTGTCTAGGCCTCCCTCTTCCAATATACCCAAGGGCCATGCCTTCAAATATATTTGTAATGAACTCGTTGTACCTTATGATATGACCAAGAAGTTTCAATCTCCTTTTTTCAATGGCCTTCAAAAGGCTTTTTCTCGCTTACCTCATTTAGAACTTCGGATTTTTTTTAGTCCAACTTCTAAGTTATGATTCTACGCCAGGTGCACATATCCATTGTATATATTCTCATTTGTGGAGACTCGAACTTTTCGCTCCCGTAAAGCAGCACACTCCGTACGAAAGACTTAGCAAACATTTTTTGGTATCCGTGCTTATATGTTTATTAGTTAAAATACTTTTCTTGCTTTCGAAGGCTTGTTTAGCAAATGCTATTCTTCTTTCGATTTCTGTTCTACCTTTATTATGTTCAGTGACGATGTCTCCTAGGTATCAAAACTCTTTCACTGTTTCTAATTCTAATATTTGTATTTCCTTGTTTTTTTTCTCTTTACAACCAAAACTTTTATTTTATATGCGTTTATCGGGGGTTTAAAACTGATGTAGAGCGTTCTTTAGGACTTGCATCATTCAATTCATCTCTACCTCGGACTTCGCCGCCAGTGAAATACCATATCCATATCTGATACAATGAATGGATTTACCGGTAATCTGTGTGCCTTCGGTTATTTCTTTATTCTCACTATTGCCTATTCAATAAACAGCAGATAAGGTGACAGAGGGCATCCTTATTTTACACCTTTATTAATTCAAGCATCCTTTTCTCATTCATTAATAATGATTTGTATAGTCTGATTTTTGTAAAATTTCCAAATTAACTTCCTGTCGTTCCAATCTATTCCTACTCAACGCATGGAGTCAAACAGCAGTTTCCGGTTAACTGTATCAAAAGCTTTTTCTAGATCTACAAATTTTGATTCATGTCTCTTCTTCTCAAAAGAATAATTCTTAGAGCTAGAATAGTATCTCTTGTTCCTCTTCCGGATCGGAATCCAAATTGATCTTCGTTGACTTAGTGTTCAATTTTATCCCTTAACCTTTTTTTAATTATATTTAATAATATTCTAGGGGCATGAGAAAAAAAAAAGAAATAATTCTGTAATTTCTGAGTTGCATTGTGCTAACATTTTTATATATAACGATTGTTCGACTTTTGTTAAATTCGGCTGAAATATTTACATTTTCATTACTATTATTGATTACATCAAATAATAACTTCATTTCACCAACATATTATTTACTCAGGATGAATAAACATTTCAATTAGGACAATACACTCTAGCTATATCCGTTGTTAAATGAATATCTTCGTGTCAACAGTCCATAAAGGACAAGGGCTGCAATTTAGCTCACATTATAAAATAGAATAACATTATACTGATTATAAACATTTCCCTTGTATTAAAAGAACCCCTTATATTATAAAAAAGGATAAATTGAAATATAGGTTCATTAATATTATATATTAGTATATGCACCACTGAATTGCGAAGATGAGTTCGATTCTCACCTCAATTTATTCACTAAAAAACTCATTAAATAAAATATTTTGCCCAACCCTGGCATAAAAAGGATGGCAACCTATAGACAACGTGCACCATTAGCAATAGTTGCACATAAAGGACACGACATATATTTAAAATGCTGGCAAAAAACCTAGTTTCGTATTTCAATAGCTCCATGTGTTTTCATGATTAGAAGAATTTTAACTGATTAAATTAGTTCAATGTTCAAAGGAATTATTTTGATATTTTCATATTTTACTCCTTTAAATATATGCATCATAATAGTAAAAAGAAAAAAGAAATGTCTTGTTATTAGTATTAAACTACCCATTTATAGCAACTTGGACAAAGCTTGTATGTGTTCAAAAATGCTCCACTGGCCGCAATGTTAATTTATGCTGACCAAACTCAATGATGCGACCAATGCATTTGTTCTGTCCATTTGCTTGCTATATTAGAGAAAGGGGTATACAAAATCTATGGAACGAAACAACTCCTGGCAACTTCCAGAATCTTAATCTTCAAGCTTCTCTGAGTTCAGAACTTTACAGAAAACGGTGCTCATATTTTGCATACTCAACTCCCCCTGGCGCCTGCACTAATTCATAGGAGTGGGAAAACCGGATAATGGTTAACATTAATTAAATTGTAATTTTTTCTGACTTTAGCGTAATTGTTTTGACAATGAGTTAAAGCTTAAAACCACTTAAATTAAAGTATGATAATTACGGGAATCAAGAATAAATAGCCCAGCCAGACTCTAAATGGTTACTACTTTCTACTGGCTCCATCTTAAGACACTAGAAGGGAATAGAGTAAAGGAAAGATAATTAAATTAAAGCCGTAGATTCCAAGATTACACATTCCAAGAAGCTGCAAACGAGGTGCTAAGCAGAAATGGCGATTACATTTACTCATTCGTCGAGTTAGCAACATTAACTCTAATCAAAGCTGCTGTTGGCTTTGAGGCGGTCCTTAGATAAGAGGACTCGCACTCAGCAATTTAGGCTTCAACTTTTACTGACAGCATTTATATTAAGGCCTGGGTTAATATTGAATTTGAATAAGATTCAGGTCATTTACCTCCAGGGAAATCTGCTATTGAGGTCATATTCATGACGCGATTTTTAAAAAACAAATCCTCAAATGTCCATCGATCCTACCTAGGAGATGACGATAATGAGGTCCGTTAAAAATTGTATAGCTCTCTCTCTCTCTCTCTCTCTCTCTCTCTCTCTCTCTCTCTCTCTCTCTCTCTCTCTCTCTCTCTCTCTCTCTCTCTCTCTCTCTCTCTCTCTCTCTCTCTCTCTCTCTCCCTCTCTCTCTCTCTCTCTCCCTCCCTCTCTCTCTCCCTCCCTCCCTCCCTCCCTCTCCCTCTCTCTCTCTCTCTCTCTCTCTCTCTCTCTCTCTCTCTCTCCCTCTCCCTCTCCCCCACCCTCTCTCTCTCTCTCTCTCTCTCTCTCTGTGTGTGTGTGTGTGTGTGTGTCTTTTAATACTCTAGCGGTCGCAATTATTGTTTTATCGTAACCAAATTCTATATAAATTGTAACCGTTTCATGCCAAGCCAATGATCGAGTTCGTCAACGGCTAAAATCTTACTGCAGGAGGGGGTTTCAAATTTTTGAAATTTCTCCTTTATTATACGTTGAATCGAATAAGTGTATAGAACTAATCATATTGTAAATTTAATTTTCAATAAAAGGTGTTATATACATAGTTTTCCTAGGATTAATATTAACTGAGATATTTGAATTTATATATTTTCAGCCTTTCGTAAACCCTTCTGTCCTAATAACAACACGCTGTTATGACATGACTTTCTCAGCTTAAATTCCAAATTTTGTTTCCATGGAACCTTTACTATGCGATGGGAGTTTGGAGGGGGGGGGGGTCCGAAAATTCGAAATATCTCCGGTATGAGTCCGATCGTTTATAGAATCAATCTTGGTAAACTATTGAAGTTCTACTAAGTTTTATGCATTTTTTCGTAACCACACTAAGCGAGTTATTGGTACTTTCTTGTTTCAGCCGTCAGTAACTCCCCCTGTCCATATAGAAGTAGAGAATATGTGGTGAGGAGAATTCATGTTTGTTATACCTGCACGTGGGGAATCTGCTAAGTTGACGCAGTCTCTGCGTGACGGAGTTTTCACTAAGCGACACGTAGGAATAACTCAACTACTGTTTATCAGACAGATGCATTGGTGCTTATCTAGGGTGTTCAATAATTTTTATTAGTCCCACCATTTCCCCTTGTTTTGACCTCTTTTATCATTAACGGCCTTTCTCTCTTATTATGTCATGTTCGTATCATATCTAATCATTTTGAAGCTTAAAATAGCCAACACGTGCATATGTTATACTCATGCCGATATTTTCTATATATCTAAATGTTTCTTGGTAATTCCTAGATGACCGAATTGAAGTCAGTCCAAATTTGTAACATTCATGCTTGCATGCTTCCTTGCTAGCTCAAACTACTGCTTTTGTTGTTGTTGAGGATCATGTAAAACTAAATATCAATTTTATATTATATCGATTTTTATTATATATTGATTTTATTACTTTGTTAATTTTTGAGCCAAATCGCCTAGTTTGGGTGTTTCTGTATAAATAAATAAATTATAGATCGATAGAGTTTCTTAAGGAACGAAGCAGAGGGGGTGTAGTGGAGGGGGGAAGGAATATAATTTAAAATCGATGATATAATGCTGTTAGACAATTGATGTTTTATACTTTTGTCTCTAAATCGGATAGTAATGTTTTTTTTTGTATTCTTTTTATTTTCAGCTTTTTTAAAGATCCTTCTCATGGGAAATTCCCATAAATCTTTTGTTTCTAAACATCTCCGACCAAAGTTACGTCGGCCGTTTCCGTAATGGTTCGGCACTAGTGAAATTGGTGCAGAGTCTGACTAAGCTTCTAGTTTGGCAGATATATGCAAATACGTTCTGTTGATCTCCCTCCTCCTTTAGTTCATGAACTACTAAAATTTGAGTGATTGAAATTAAAGTTATTCTGAGTCATTATAAATTACGGTACTAGATATAGTATGATAGTTTTCAATAACATTAATATGTTATATTCAGATATATTTCAGTAATTGTTTTTCTTTCCGGTGAAGAATATGTCCATCTATCTGTTCGTCTCTGAGTAGTTGTCCGACCTCTTTGTTTACAATTCAGACGCTTTCCGTTGGGAGCTTATTAAAATCAACTGAACGATTTCTCATTACCGTTTGTATTTATTCACGGTACCAGTATGCAGATTTCTCGATTGCAAAACGTGGAAAATCTGCTTATTTACGTAGTCCCTGCGTGACGGACTTTTTCTTTATGACTATGTGTGGCTTATGAGTAGTCCAACCAATCAAACATGATATCACTGAACTAAGCTGATTTTTTATACCATATTTAACCAAGAATTATCTTATTTTGAATTATAAAACATCAAAATCCATGATATATTTTTTCTAACAGTGATACACCTTCGGAAGTCCCCTTGGCCCCGTGAAGCACCCGCATCGTGGGTTCTGCGGGCTCGGCTGCTACATTCCTCTTTAGAATTTTTTTAAATATTTTTCAGTAGTAAAAGGTATGTTGTTTTGAATTATACATTTAATAATTTTGACTTCCGACTTGCTCTCGCCCAATAGAACGTATAAGGAATTTTAAGATGGACCTGACAATCGGAAACATTTTTTTGGAAGGGTAGTAAAATACCCATGTGCACCAGTTTATATGCTATCCAGAACTGGGGTTGTTAGGCATCAAAACATTTCAATATAACATAACATGGTTGTACCAAGAATAAAGTATATTTATAATAAAATGTATTTAGAAAACTCTTTTCATTAACATGCTCTTTATAATATAGAGTTATAAAAGAAGCTACATGTTTTGTGGCTTGTTTACTATCTCTGCAGTGGTTTTTCTAAACATTTAAAAAACACTATAATGCACATTGATCAATATTTAATACTGTACATAGATTACACTCTTCTCTCATTTTGTACCTTCAAGAAATTTGTCATAATCACCATACGCAAATACACAAGGCAAATGCGTCAATACACTACTGACACTTAAAAATTATAAGGGGTATAATTGAATTTTACCTTACCATAACATAACCGTCTTATCTTCATTTTTGTTAAGAGAATTACAATTGCAGCTGTCTTTCTCTGTTTCGTAATTTCTATCTTGAGGTAATTGAGTAGCTACTTTAATAAAAAAAAGGAGAAATCTTTGGTCTGTAACAAAGACATGTTAAGCCTAAGATTTTAATTTTCTTTGTATTTTTATTTACTGTTTAAAAATGCTAAAACACTAGTTTGTGGTCCTTTGCCAAAAAGTAGAGCTTATCGACATTCCAGCTCACCCAACAAGTCATCGAGATAAAAAGTGTCCCATTGTTTTGTCCAAGACATGCCTCAAAAGTGCACCAAATTTTATTGAAATTATGTTTTTCAAGCTTATGTGAGAATCAAATATGTCCATAAATTTTATATGTATAATATTAGCATAGGTGCAGTTTGCTATTGCCAGCTTTGACTGTTTGTGAGTTATTATAAGGTGCCTGGTGCGGCAACAATAGCATTAAGTAATGTAACTGTAATAAATGTAATACGTGCAGCTGCCACATGATGGCAGCACTTGACAGAGCTGCCCAAGCGGGAGAGAGAGAGCGTGAGTGATAGAGAGAGACAGAGCCAGACGCCAGGATAATCCCCAAACTCTCTTATCGCCTAGTTTTCTCAAGCTCTTCCCAGGCTGCAGGGATTAACCAAACAACCAGTTCGGCATAGACCTTCATCAAGGCTACATCGTTCACACCGGCCCAGCTGCCCATCACCTATCAGTTCGGCATAGACCTTCATCAAGGCTACATCGTTCACACCGGCCCAGCTGCCCATCACCTATCAGTTCGGCATAGACCTTCATCAAGGCTACATCGTTCACACCGGCCCAGCTGCCCATCACCTATCAGTTCGGCATAGACCTTCATCAAGGCTACATCGTTCACACCGGCCCAGCTGCCCATCACCTATCAGTTCGGCATAGACCTTCAATAAGGCATCACCGTTCACACCGGCCCAGCTGCCACATCATTTTCATACGGGTACATCCACCTATATGACTTCGCCTCAAGCGGACACCAAGTGTTCCCGGCCATCTCTCTTTCTCTCTCTCTGTCTACAGTTAAGATTATCATTATCATTATTATTATGTTATTAAGAGCTCAGTAGTTGACTAATTAGTTTATAATATAATATTAATTTTAGTATCATTACCTTTAAAGGAAGCATCTTTCTTGTTATTTTTTTATTATTATAGGAGAAGACCATTATTAATTTTATAATTAAATATCTATACCATACATTTTATTCATTTTTTTATTATCTAACCCCCCTTTCTCTGCTGCGACCAGCTGTATTAGCCTATATTGGCCATAACATAATAGCAGTCGGTGTTAGGAGCTTCAAGCGAATCTCCTAGCCGCTGCAACATTTTGGTCCTCCGGGCCGGATTAAAGGCTTTACCAACATTTTGGTACTCCCAGCGTGGATCGCAGCAGAAAAGGATTAAAATATTATTATTCAATTATTGTGACCTTTTGTTTATATAATGTCATTATATTTATGTATTCAATAGGTTCGCCTCACATGACGCCCACTGGTTTTAAGTATTAATGTATTAATTATTTAATTTAATTTTCGTTTTAAAATATAAACAACATGGAGAAGCTGGATTCGCAAACTGCGGCCCACATTAACGGCCTGAAGTCAAAACTTCGGGACACCACATCAGAAATAAAAGGAATACTGGACCAAGGACGTCTAATAGCCAAAGATGCCACTCAACTCTTCTTATTTAAGGGTATGTTCCGCGAGCTGAAGCCATACTTTGAAAGCTTCAAAGATACATGGCAGAAGCTGCTGGAAGCCCACTCGGCAGCAAACATTTCTGCCTCATTTCCAAGTGAGAATGAGGAGAAATTGCACACAGCGGCGAAGCGTTATTATTATGAGGCCTGTGCAATTTATGAATCGCACATGAATCCAACGCCTGTTTCTGCTCCCTTAACCCAGAATTCAGAGGTTAACGCAGGTACATTAGCGGGTAGCTCTCTAAATGAGTCCCGATCTGTCCGAGCACGCCTCCCACAGATCAACCTCCCTGATTTCTCAGGAAATCAGAGCGAATGGCCGCTTTTCAGGGACACATTTGTCTCCTTGATACATGACGAGCCTACCTTATCTAACATTGAGAAATTTCATTTTTTAGTTTCATGTTTGAGAGGTCCCGCTCTTTCTCTGATCCGAAGTGTTCCTCTGATGGACTCCAATTACGAGCAGGCTTGGAAAATCTTGAAGGAGAATTACGATGACTAGAGACGCCACTACAGGAGCTATTTGAGGAAAATTTTTAACTATGTTACTTTAAGGAGCAGGACAACTGCCAGTAGACTTAAGGTTTTTATTACAGTCGTTCTGGAGAGCGTCTCCGCTTTTAAGCAGCTAGGAATCAAAGACGCTGATGACTTTATCTTATCCTATCTGGTACTTAGATGCCTGGATCCAGCAACACGGAAGGATTTTGAAAGGGAAGTAGCTCACGTTGAGTTTCCTCAATTTGAGCGGTTAGTGACCTTCATAAAGGCCGAGTGGAAAACTTTGGACTTGACGACCGACGATTTCAAGAGTCCTTCGGTTCCGCAGTCTTCTTTAAACCATTCTAAGGATTCCGCTAACCGTACGTTCAAGCAAGGTTGCATGAACAAGAAGTTCAATACTTCTCTTTTCATCAATGAAGAAGACGGAATTTCTGGGAATCGCTTATCTTCTAAGAAACAGACGACTAAAGGCTCAGGATTTCTTCGACTCAGCTGTCCGGTTTGCAAGGCTCAGCACAACCTCTACCAGTGCTCTACGTTCCGCAGTTCTTCCCCAGGGGAAAGAAGAACGTTGTTGAAGGCATGGTCTGGCTCCTAAACTGCTTATCCCAAAAACATAAAATTAATGCCTGTCAATCGGAGAGGAGATGTCAGAATTGTGGAGAGAAACACCACACATGGCTCCATCAACCCCACGTACCTGTTTCCGCAACACCGACTTCGGCTTCAGTGGCGAAGGACTCAGAAGGGATCACCCTTGGCAAGGCACATCATGTCTCAGGTGAAGGTGAGGTCCTCTTGGGAACTGCTCAAATCCAAGTAAAGGACGCTTCTGGAAATTTCAGAACAATCAGAGTTGTCACCGACAGCGGGAGTCAATTCTCCTTCATGACTCATGACTGTGCACAGAGGCTAGGCTTTCCTATCCAGCCTAGTGGACACAGCATTTCAGGAATTGGCCTTGTAAGCTTGTCCAACACTCTTGGCAAGGTGCAATGCTGCATAAGGCCAGTTATAAAATCATCCTCTCATCCTCTGAGCACTGATGTCATAGTCGTCTCCCAAATCACTACTGATCTACCTCGCACCCAGCTGCCAATGACGATTCAAGAATACTACAAAGGCTACGCTCTCGCGGATCCTGATTTCTGGAAACCTGGATCCATCGACTTCCTCCTTGGAGGTGACTTATTCTTTGACATTATCACTGGCAAGCCAATAACTGTCAACCCAGCCATTCCGAAGTTGTTGCCAACCACCTTCGGCTTCATTGTAGCAGGCCCTGTCAAGGCCCATCCCAAGTCAAACACCAGCGTCAACCTTTTCATCCAATCTCAGGACGAGGAATCTTCGTATCCCCTAGCTTCAAGAGCACTCATGGAAGACATTTATGTTGACGACGTCGTGACTGGTGCACTATCTGTTGAAGAGGCTCAAGAGTTTAAGACACAACTCATGGCACTTCTAGGTAAAGGTTGCTTCCAATTGAGCAAATGGGCATGCAATAGTCATGAACTGCTATCCGAGCTTGAAGAGAATCAACGTCAAGCTTCAGCCGTTACATTGAACTCAGAAGATGAACCAAAGGTTAAGCTTCTGGGTATGAAATGGATACCATCCCGTGATATCTTTACCTATCAACACACCAACCCCAACTGGGATTCCTCCAAGAGGTCAATGCTGTCCGCTATTGCCCGTATCTACGACCCTTTGGGCTTTCTTTCGCCTGTGGTCTTCTACGCAAAGATCATTCTCCAAGATATGTGGATTTCAAATTGCGGTTGGGATGAGTTAGATCCTCCTGAAGTATGCAAGCGATGGCATCAATTCCTGTCCCAGCTTAACAAAATTTCTGAAGTTCGAATTGAGCGTTGCATCATTCCCAAATCTAGGAAAACCTCCACTATTGTTGGGTTTTGTGACACATCAGAAAGAGGTTACTCAGCCGTCTTGTACCTCTTAAACAGGACTGATGACAGCTCAAATGTTCACCTTCTTAGAGCGAAAACCAAACTTGCTCCCATCAAGACTATGACGATACCCCAGCTTGAACTATCTGGTGCCTTGTTGCTAAGCAAACTGTTTAGATCCTGTGACAAACTGTAGTTTGTCGAAAGGTTAAACATACATGATGTAAAACTCTTTACAGATTCTAAGGTGGTTCTAGGATGGCTGTCTACTCCTTCAAAGATGCTTAACGCATTCGTTGCGCATCGGGTAGTACAGATTTTAGAGTTTACTCACAGTAGCCAATGTAATTATGTCAGGACCACGGATAATCCTGCTGACTGCAGTTCTAGAGGCCTCCTGCCAGCTGCAATTGCCTACCATTCTCTATGGTGGGCGGGGCCAACATGGTTACTACTTCCACCTGACCAATAACCATCTCCAAATATGAAGAGCGTTGACTTGCCTGAGTTGAAGAAGGAACACCCTGTGCTCTTGTTGTCGAAAGAAGATCCTACACCCTACATCATATCCTGTTTCCAACGGTGTTCATCTTATTTGAAACTCCTTAGAACATTCTCCTATGTTCTCCGGTTCTTGAGTATCAAGAGAAACCAGAGAGCTAGAACAGGGCCTATTACAGTCCCAGAGTTGAGAGAAACTCTGAAAATATGCGTGCGAGTCACCAATGACCATCACAAGTTGGACCCCAAGTATTTGAAATCCTTGAATGCCTTTCTCGATGAAGACGGGGTCTTCAGGGTGGGCGGCAGACTACAGCATTCCTACTTGAGGTATGATGCCAAGCATCCAATCATTCTTTCAGGTAAAAGCCACTTAGCCAGACTAATTGTCGACCACCACCATAAGTCCTACCTACATTTAGGCCCCACGGGACTTAGAGCCATGCTCCACACTAAGTTCTGGATAACCTCAGTGAGAAATCTTGTTCGTGATCGTATATTTAAGTGCATCAAATGCTATAAAACAAGTCACCTTTCCGAAGCCCCTCAAATGGGAAACCTACCAGATTATCGCCTGAAGGATGGCCAAGTCTTTCATCATGTTGGCATTGACCTTGGCGGGCCATTCGCCGTCCGCGAGTCTTCAAGAAGAAAGGCATCCCTCGGAAAGGCATTCCTTTGCCTCTTCATATGCATGGTCACGAAAGCTGTACACCTTAAGCTAGTTTCTCGCTGCTCCACCGAGTCATCTCTCACAGCGTTAGATAGATTCGCGGCTTGCAGAGGAAGACCCGTCCATATCTACACGGACTGTGGCACGAACTTCGTTGGTGCTGCCAACAAGTTGAAGGACATCCTCATGCTCTTCGAGTCTTCTCCAACCCAAGAGGCAATGGCAAACCATGCTGCAGACGAGTCTATAGAGTGGTCATACAACCCACCTTTTGCACCACATTTTGGGGGAATCTGGGAGGCAGCAATCAAGGCTGCCAAGTCCATCCTCAACAGAGTAATTGGTGACACACCCATGACATTTGAGGAATTAGCGACAGTCCTTTGCAACATCAAAGGCATCTCAAACTCTAGGCCCTTAACTCCTGTAGGAAGCGACAACGAGGCCATCGAGTATCTCACTCCAGGACACTTCTTGGGGGGCCTCTTACGTCAGTACCAGAAGACAACTATATAGGAGAGAAGATCAGCCCATTAAGGATAAGGGACATTGTCCGTCAGACTTCTCAACACTTCTGGAACCGAGTGTACAAAAGGCCAGTTGCCAAATTGGTTCCTCTGAAGGCAATCAATTCTGATGGTAATATTTAAAAATTTTTATTAAAATTTTGGTGGGCGGAATGTTGCGGCAACAATAGCATTAAGTAATGTAACCGTAATAAATGTAATACGTGTAGCTGCCACATGATGGCAGCACTTGACAGAGCTGCCCAAGCGGGAGAGAGAGAGAGCGTGAGGGAGAGAGAGAGAGAGATAGAGCCAGACGCCAGGATAATCCCCAAACTCTCTTATCGCCTAGTATTCTCTAGCTCTTCCTAGGCTTCAGTGATTAAAAAAACAACCAGTTCGGCATAGACCTTCATCAAGGCTACATCGTTCACACCGGCCCAGCTGCCCATCACCTACCAGTTCGGCATAGACCTTCATCAAGGCTACATCGTTCACACCGGCCCAGCTGCCCATCACCTATCAGTTCGGCATAGACCTTCATCAAGGCTACATCGTTCACACCGGCCCAGCTGCCCATCACCTACCAGTTCGGTATAGACCTTCATCAAGGCTACATCGTGCACACCGGCCCAGCTGCCCATCACCTATCAGTTCGGCATAGACCTTCAATAAGGCATCACCGTTCACACCGGCTCAGCTGCCACATCATTTTCATACGGGTACATCCACCTATATGACTTCGCCTCAAGCGGACACCAAGTGTTCCCGGCCATCTCTCTTTCTCTCTCTCTGTCTACAGTTAAGATTATCATTATCATTATTATTATGTTATTAAGAGCTCAGTAGTTGACTAATTAGTTTGTAATATAATATTAATTTTAGTATCATTACCTTTAAAGGAAGCATCTTTCTTGTTATTTTTTTATTATTATAGGAGAAGACCATTATTAATTTTATAATTAAATATCTATACCATACATTTATTCATTTTTTTATGATCTAACCCCCCTTTCTCTGCTGCGACCAGCTGTATTAGCCTATATTGGCCATAACATAATAGCAGTCGGTGTTAAGAGCTTCAAGCGAATCTCCTAGCCGCTGCAACAGTGCCAATCGTGTAAGATAAGTAAAACATATTAATGAAAGTAGTTGTTGAAGAGAAATGAGTTTAGGTAAGTTGAGTGAGGGGGTAGGGGAGTACTTATTTTTATAATTGAAACCAAATATATTTTATTATTATTATTTACTAAAATCCACTTTTTGCTACTACGTACGTTGATTGGGACGGGCTATTTACAAGTTACCAACTTTTTATAGCCAGGGACTGAGGTCATTATTTAAAATGTTCGTTACTAGATTAATTCCTATCGCCCAGGCGGGAATCAAACTGGCCACTCTATGTTCACTATGTGGGATTGAATGCCAACCGTTTAACTCACTTGGCTAACTTGAGCCACCTGTTTAGTTATTAAGATCGTAACTAATTAAGATCAAATATAATTTGATCTTAATTAAGTAGGTTTTCAGTATAGCTAATATAATGGAATATAATGACAAAAGTTCGACTCGGATGACTACTTTCTTAGCTAAGAGTTACGTAATTCGACACATAATATGACACCTTTCCCCTTTTATTGTCGAGTGCTATGCCACAAATCTAACAATATACTGTGATAAGTTTGTACTTGTATGCATAATGCTTGTAGTTTATTCATGCAATAAAAGTTTATAGCGTACATAAATAGTACACGTGGGAGTTTCAGGTTTGACACTTTGCCTTACGGCAGTTATATTTATCTTGATGGATTTATTCAATAAATACATACATGCAAATTAAATTTCCTTTGCCTCAGCACATGAATATGTCTTAAGGTACTGGTCTTAAGGATCTTCTTTTATCCATTTTTTCTTATCGCCCTATCCATCCACAAATGGATTTTTTTCTGCATGAACCAAAGACACACAGAAAAATGTAGAATGTACTTATATTACATTCGTCTTAATGCTTACGGTTATATAAAAGCCACGCAGCAAAGGATACTAGATTAAAAAGAATCGTTTGACATTAGTTTTTTAATGGCTAATTTAAATAGTGTGTATACTGAATAAAATGTAAACTTGATTAGTAACTACAATATAATGTCTCTTGTAGTATAAATAATGGTGAATATAATTTGGAAGATTATTATTACTGTGCAGAATAATTAAAAAATAAGAATTTTCTTAATGGTGTGGTGGTTGTACTGTAGTTCTATAGGTTGAATCAAAATGCCTGATCATCTATTAAATTATTAAGTCTTTTTAAATGGTTCTATACTCATATCTTCTCTATCGTTAATAAAATTATTATTATTTATTAACATCCACTTTTTGCTACTATGGCTTATTGGGGCGGGTTATTTACAGGTTATCACCCTTTTTTAGCGAGGATGAGACTAAGGATTTTATTTAATGAGTTTGTCACTAAATAAATTCCTATTTGACCAGGCGGGAATCGAGCTCACCGCTCTAGGTTTACGTTTATTATAGCTTAGAAATTTAAACAGTTTGAATTTAAAACATTTTGGCAGAAAACATTAATTTTGTTTGATATATTATTATGCAAACATTAAACCTTAAATGACGCCAGAGCAGTTCACATTGGAAACAGTCGTCAAACCCCTACTTAAAATTCTAGCGGAACAAAAAAGGCTTGGTTAAATAAGTTCTATGTGTTGGTGGAGGGGGGATGTGTCAGTATTAATGTAATTTGATCTTTTGAATGAAAAGGTTTCTGGTTTGGATAGCAAAGCATCGAAATAACAAACATTTGTGAAAAATAATAGAAATTTTGAAATGTCATAAGAATATTCTATCTATAATCGGATCTCGTCGAAAGCTGTGGTCATCATATACTAAACCCGATTTATGAAGTTATCATCTCATTATTCATGGAAATCTAAACCTTTATTCTGAATCTTTTTGCGACTGAAACAATGAACCTTTTTATGGTTAATCAACCATTTTTTTAGAAGTTAAAAAGCTGCAAAATATTCATATAATTTCCTACTAAAATAATTATTTTTGGAACGAGGGGGGAGGAGAGGGTTCTTTAGAATTATTTTCGGGTAGGTTAGAAAAAAACACAACTAAGTTTTATCCAAGAACCACATGCAAAGAGCTTAAATCATATCCCCTTTTTTTTAATTATTATTATTTTTTAAAATTAAACCTAGATAGAACAGAAATTCCTCTCTGCTGAACGTGGCGTGAACCACTTTAAGCACGGACTGCTAGGGATATTGAATACTACACCAACTTAAAAAATTAAATTTGTTTCACAAAGGTTAACCCCTTTCGCTTTTTGACTTTGATTTACTAACAATATTATAATAAACAATTTAAAATCATACAATACATGTAGCAAAGCCATTCTCTCTCCCTTTCTAAATTCTCACTTTCAACATGTCAGAGAGGCCAGTCTGGAGGGTAGATTAAAGTTGTAGTCTGCATACCCATACTGACTTATAGTGAGCTTATGCAGGCTACAGGCTACTGAGGGATGACTATCAGACAACTTTGGCCTTGAATCGATTTTTCTCCACCCATGCATTTGCTGGTACGAATGGAATTTTCCTCATGATGACTAAGTTTAGTTAGTTAGTAACTTTTCGTTTCACATGTCATAGACACCATAACTGCATTTTGTTTCTTTCGTGTCTGTTTGTTTGTTTATTTGTTTGTTACCTTTTCACGCATAAACGGCTGAACCGAATTTTATGAAACTTGGTATGTATATTACAACTAATCCAATTTAGACTTTAGGCTATAGTAATATCCTCTGAGACAAACAGGAGTGGGGGTTATAAGGGAGGCCTGAAATTAAAAATAGCGATATTTCGTTTCCTATTGCTTTTTCAGCAAATATGCCCATAACAAAAGTAGTTTATTTTGTAATTTAGAGTAACTTTTGTTATATGCACTTTTGCCGTATACGGAAGTATAAATGAGTTATACGCTAAAAACTATAGCGGAAGTCCAATATTTTACTTGGCACAAAAGACTCAACCGAACTAAACCAAACTCGGTATGTGAATTAGTATTAACGACTTCCTCATAATAAGCCATACTAACATTTCTAGGGACGGGCAGGAGTGGGGGTTATAAGGGAAGCAAGAAATTAAAAATAGCGATATTTCGTTTCCTATTGGTTTTTCGACAAACATGAACATAACAAAAGTTGTTTATTTTGTTATTTAGAGTAACTTTTTTATATACACTTTTTTCGTATACCGAATTATAAGCGAGATATACGCTAAAACCTATAGCGGAAGTGATCAATTTTATTTGGGACAAAATACCCAACCGAAATAAATATAACTCGGTATATGTATTAGCACTAACGCTTTCATTATAACAAGCCATACCAACATTTCTAGGGACGGGGAGGAGTGGGGGTTATAAGGGAGGCCTGAATTTAAAAATAGCAGTATTTCGTTTTCTATTCGTTTTTCGGCAAATATGAACATAACAAAAGTTGTTTATTTTGTTATTTAGAGTAACTTTTTTTATATACACTTTTTTCGTATACAGAATTATAAGCGAGATATACGCTAAAACCTATAGCGGAAGTGATCAATTTTATTTGGGACAAAAGACCCAACCGAAATAAATAAAACTCGGCATGTCTATTAGCACTAACGCTTTCATTATAACAAGCCATACCAACATTTCTAGGGACGGGGAGGAGTGGGGGTTATAAGGGAGGCCTGAAATTAATAATAGTGATATTACGTTTCTTATTGGGGTTTCGGCAAATATGCACATAAAAAAAAAAGTTGTTTATTTTGTTATTTAGAGTAACTTTTTTTATATACACTTTTTTCGTATACCGAATTATAAGCGAGATATACGCTAAAACCTATAGCGGAAGTGATCAATTTTATTTGGGACAAAAGACCCAACCGAAATAAATAAAACTCGGCATGTGTATTAGCACTAACGCTTTCATTATAACTAGCCATACCAACATTTCTAGGGACGGGGAGGAGTGGGGGTTATAATGGAGGCCTGAAATTAATAATAGTGATATTACGTTTCTTATTGGGGTTTCGGCAAATATGTACATAAAAAAAAAAGTTGTTTATTTTGTTATTTAGAGAAATTTGCTCAACAATTCTTTTCAATATGAACTACCAGGTACAGCACCTGGAAAAATTAATTTTGTTAATATTTTGTCCTTAATCATTCAAATATATGCACAATGCACTGGAAACGGGAAATATGACAATATGGAGGACAGTGAAGTCTTAAATAAAAAAGTAATTTTATTATTAACAAATCCACAGAAACGACGGGTATTAATCCGTATAACACTGGGACGGGTAAATGTCAAAATATTGTGCAAAGTCAAGCCTTGCCAAAAAAATATCATCAACATTCAGCCTCAAATGAATTCCCGGGCGAAGCCGGGTATCTGAGCTAGTATATATATAAAATTGTAACCTCTGTCTGTACATTGATTTTTTTCGCGAAATTTCACGATAACTTTTCGTTTCACATGTCATAGACACCTTAACTGCATTTTGTTTCTTTGGTGTCTGTTTGTTTGTTTGTTTATTTGTTTGTTTGTTTATTTGTTTGTTTGTTTATTTGCTTGTTTGTTTGTTTGTTTGTTTGTTTGTTTGTTTGTTTGTTTGTTTGTTTGTTTGTTTGTTTGTTTGTTTGTTTGTTTGTTTGTCACCTATTCACGCAAAAACGGCAGAACCGAATTTTATGAAACCTGGTATGTACATTACTTTTAGCCAAAGTTAGACATTAGGGTATTTTTATATTCTTTAAGTCACACAGGACTGGGGGTTATAAGGAAGGCCTGAAATTAAAAATAGCGATATTTCGTTTCCTATTGTTTTTCAGCAAATATGCTCATAACAAAAGTTGTTTATTTTGTAATTTAGAGTAACGTTTGTTATATGCACTTTTGCCGTATACGGAAGTATAAATGAGTTATACGCTAAAAACTATAGCGGAAGTCCACAATTTTATTTGGCATAAAAGACTCAACCGAACTAAACCAAACTCGCTATGTGAATTAATACTAACGGTTTCCTTATAATAAGCCATACTAACATTTCTAGGGACGGGCAGGAGTGGGGGTTATAAGGGAGGCCTGAAATTAAAAATAGCGATATTTCGTTTCCTATTGCTTTTTCAGCAAATATGCACATAACAAAAGTTGTTTATTTTGTTATTTAGAGTAACTTTTGTAATATGCACTTTTGCCGTATACGGAAGCATAAATGAGTTATACGTTAAAACTTTAGCGGGAGCCAACAATTTTATTGGGCACTAACGGCTGAACCGAACTTAACAAAACTCGGTATGTCAATTAGAATTAATTCTTCCATGATTATAAGTAATATTAAAATTTTTAGGTTCGAACGGGAGGGGGTTATAAGAGAGGCCTGATATAAAAATTCACCATATTTACATGTATAAGAGACGGGAAATATAAAAATATCGAAGACAGTGAAGCCTTATCGAACAAATATTCTATTATTAGCAAATCCACGGCAACAACGGGTATCAATCCTAAACACTGGGCCGGGTAAATGTCAAAATATTGTGCAATGTAAAGCCTGCTAAAAAATACCATCACCATTCAGCCTCAAATGAATTCCCGGGCGAAGCCGGGTATCTAGTACTAAACTAAGAGCTTAATAAACTAAGAGCTAGTAACGTCTAAAACGTACGCTGTACGTAAAATACGCGTGCTGTAGTATTATCCTCAGCTTAAAGAAGCGCCCACTCATGATTGTGAGCTCCCAATAGAATCCGACAATCAACAAGAAATGAAAACACTAACTACTGGCGGCCGTCAGTCTACTAGAGTTTGGTGACATCATTGTATATTTTCAACTTTATCTTCAAACCTTTTAAATTACATAAATAGTTTAATTCAGAATATAGAATCATATATCCCTTGTGGCCCTGCAGCTACAATGTTGTTTTCCCTCCAAGACACTTGAATGTGTTGATCGAGCAATTTCGAGTTGTCAGGTATACAAGATTCTCCGGCTTGTCTAAAAGTACTCCTATACTTGCTTAATTTTTAGCAGATTTCCCTTGAGTGAAATCAGCTATTGAAGTCGTACTCATGACGCGATTGTCGAAAATGTTCTTCAAATGACCATCGATCCTACCCAAGAGATGACATAAATGAGCTCCGTTCGAAATTATATATATATATATATATATATATAGATATATATATATATATATATATATATATATATATATATATATATATATATGTGTCTGTTAACGCTCTAGCGGTCGCAATTTTTGTTTGGTCGTTACCAAACTCGATATTTAAACGTTTAATGTAAAAAGACAGATCAAGATTGTTAATGGCTGAAATCGAACCAGTGAGAGGGGGGAGGTTTAGAAGGGAGGTTTTTTGAAAATTCGAAATATCTTCGTTACTATACGTCGGATCGAAACATTATATAGTATCAATCCTATTGCAAATTAAATTTACTATAAATATTGTTGTATACACTTCTTCTCTATCTTGAATATTAACCAAGATATCTGCATTTTTATTAAATGTGGGTGCATAACGGACGAGTGAGTTTCCCGCCAAAAGCTAGTTCGGACGTTTTCGGACCTGTTCGGCTCTCGTGAAATTTCTCTATCGTAAAACTTCAAGTGGGAAATCTGCTTAGTTTACGCAACCCCTGCATGACGGACTTTTTATTACTATCTTAAACTCTTCCCGGGACCGAAAATCATGAAATATCCGAGCTGTGTAATCTAAGCAGATTTCATACATGCTAACACGCTGCTGATCCCCACCACCTATTTTCCTTTTAGCAGATTTTCCTTAAGTGAAATCAACTATTGAGGTCATATCACCACGCTAATTTCAAAAAATTTCCACAAATGTCCATTGATCCTACCCAGGAGATGACAAAAATGACCCGTTTCTACTCATCAGGTTTTTATTTAGAATTAGACATGGGGAAATAGATCAAAAGTTTGTCGTACCAGAACGTGTGAAATCTGCTTAGTTTACGGTACGCCTACAGGACTGACTTTTTTTTTTAACCTTCGCAGCTTTCGCATACCTTTTATGTCCTTTATTTGGTTCCTGTAATAGTTCTTTTATTGTAGTAGAAAGTTATCAACAGTTGTTGTACGGGATATCAGATAACGCAAGCCATTATCTTTTGATACTATATCCCCTTTCAAATATTGTTGTTCCACCCCCCCCTCCTGTTTCCTGATTTATAATGGTTTAGCCACGTTTCCTCTCAAGTCAAGATTCGTTCCAAGAAAGCACCCTGATCTGTTTACATGCATATCAAAACACTGTTAGAAAGGTCAGCTGTCTGGGTCAACTGGTCTTTACGCAACCTTTTAGGCACCGACCCATCGAGCTTATAAAATCAAAGATGAATGTCTTTATAAAATTGAAAATAAGCTGCTCTTTAAGCAATACAACCTTCAGATAGCCACGGTGTTATGACTAAAGATAATATGGTACTCTCTAGAATCATTTTCAGAACTATCGTCCGTTTCGTCATTTCTTGAGGTTTTACATGGAATAAACAAAATCATTTAAACGTATTGTGTAGTAACTGAAATTGTTTAATATGTGTTTCTTATTGAATAAGTATCAGTCCTTTGGTTTGCGAAGAAATTCGCCTTCTCTGAATAACCAAAAAATCTGTCATGCAGAGGCTGCGTAAACTAAGCAGATTTCCCAAATGCTGTTATAACACACCGCAGATCTCCCTTTACAAATATTCCCTATTTCTGTGTACAAAAAAGGGGGGGGGGGCTACTGAAGCTGAAAACTAGAAGTACGAATGATTCGCTGAGTATTTGAGTTACAAAAAATGCAGGGAACAATAATTGTAGATCATCAATAGTTTAACAAGATTGGTTCTATAACATTTTACGATGCGACTCGTAATAAGGAACATTTTGTTGCAAAAATTAAATACATGAAAAATTAAACAGATAGTCACGTATTTGGGGAGTACGAAGGAGATGAAAGGAGCCAACCGAGGAAGGACTATTGGTGCCTTTATTGTCTAGTGGAGCCGGGATTGTTCCAGACTAAAGAGTCCAGTACGTTTGAGACAGCTTCTTTTGATGTTGCCGCTCCTCTATATAAGCTTGTACAACTCGCCCGACAGATAGTTTTGGTTCTCACTATCTTCAAGTGATCATCAGTGCAACAGTGCGACTTAGTGCAGTGCGGTAAAGTGTTTTATATGAAGAACAGTGTTGTGCCGTGACTCTGTAAATAACAGTATAGTGCAGTGCGTTAACTTCGCGAACTAAAAGACAGTGCAGTGCCGTGGTTTTATGAACTTCAGTGATCCTGAGTGAATTTATTGGACTGCGTGAAAGTGAAACTATCAGTGCATACTGTGAGTAGTAATTAAGAATAATTAACCAAGTGTGTAGTGCATTGTTAAATAAATTGTGCAGTGATAAAAACTGTGAAGCTTATGTGTGTGTTTAATTTTGCAATCCAAAAGAACTCTAATAAACAGCGTTTATTACTGATTTTGTAATAAACGTAACAATATTTTAAATTTTCAAATCTCGCCCTCTAAGCCCTTCTTTTCTAGGTCCGAGTTCAGCCAATAACAAATATGATCCTAGGAGTTGACTGAAACGGTTAAATATCGAGTATTGTATAACAGACATATATATATATATATATATATATATATAATTTTGAACATCTCATTTTCGTCATGTATCGATCGATTTAAATTTGAGGAATTTTTTCAAAAATCGCATTTACCGAACCCAATCTCCTTACGTCACCTGCTAAAACGAGAGATGCCTCGATTCGACGTGGACTCTAGAATGGTGAGATCAGCTGATTTAGTGATGGTCACGCAGGCTGCTGGTGATAAGGAGACAATGAGACTTAACAATGAACCTATTATGATTACAAATTACCGCGATAATTAGGTAGGTATTCCCACCTGGGCTCATTCAGCAATGAATGTGCATAACTTATATTCAGTAGGCCTGCCATCTATACCCTAACTCATCCAGGAGTTATAGAGAACTTAAGGTAATTTCATGTTGATTAATTTGAAACTCTTAGAAACAATTATGACATTAATTTTATGATACAAAAAACATTCATTTTAACGCCTAAGTACCTAGTTTTTCGTTTTTTGTTCTTTTTATCACCAAGTTAATAAAAAAAATACCACTATGTATAGATACGAAAGAGCTCCATTTTAGCAGATTGCCCTTAGGTTACATCAGTTATTAAGGTTGTACTCATGATGCAAATCAGTTATTAAGGTTGTACTCATGATGCAAATTTCGAATAATGTTTACTAATATCTATCGACCCAACATAGGAAACGAATAAAATGGGGACCGTTCAAAATTATACATTATGTATACATATACTCGTCTGTTATCGCTCTTCCGACCGCAATTTTTATTTGACCATTACCTAACTCGATATTTAAGCGTTTTATGTAAAACTAAATATCAGTTCAATAATGACAAAAATCGGAACGGGAGGGGTGGAAGTTAAAAGGAGGAATCTCAAAAATTCGAAATATCTCTGTTTTTATATTTTGGATAGTAAAATGGCTAGAATTTATCATATTATAAATATCCTGATTACTAATTGAGATATTTGGATTTTTTAGTTTTCTGCCTTCAGTAAACCTCTACTCCAACTGATATTTTGTAACAATAAGCTTTTATATCATGAACCACTATATTCAAAGCTTAAATACCAAATATTGTTTTCATTAAACTTTTTCTGTGTGAGATTAATTCAAATATTTTCTGGGTTAAGTGATTTTTATATGACCCAAACTACTCTCGATATTCAACCGTTTCATGGAATACTAAAGATCATTTTAGGTAGTAGGTGAAATGGACTTTGGGAGTGGGGCTAAAGGGTGAAATAATTGAAAAGTCTAAATATCTCTGTAGCTATGAGTCTGATCGTCAAATTTGATATGACTAAATTTGTTGGAATTCTAATTTCACCAAGTTTCCTCTGACTCAAATATTAACAGAGTTGTATTTTATAGGTTTCAGCCTTTTGGTTTTTTTTTCGGTTTACTTATCCTATTTTCACTTTACCTTAGTCTCAAAATATATCAAGTTCGGCCTTTTCCTCCATTGGTTTTTACAAAGGTTTCTTTCTACGTAGAAATAGAGAAAGATGCCGAGATGAGATCATCAAAGTGTCGCATTCCAACTCGTGGGAAATTTGCTTAGTTTATGCACCACCTTATGAACTTTTTATCACACTTTTATTCTTTTCTCTATCACTGACTGTGTAATGTTTTCCGTATTGTGTAATGAATCTGTACAAAATTCAGTTCACTGACTGAACTTATAACTCCCAGCTCAATTGTAGTTTAAAATGCTCTTGCACCCCGAGTTTTAGCAGATTTCCCTTAAGGGAAATCAGCTATTGATGTCGTACTCATGACGCGATTTTAAAAAAATTTCTTCAAATGTCCATCGATCCTACCCAGGAGATGACGAAAATGAGGTCCGTTCAAAACTATATATATATATATATATATATATATATATATATATATATATATATATATATATATATCTATATATATATATATATATATATATATATATATATATATATATATATATTTGTCTGTTAACACTCTAGCGGTCGCAATTGTTGTTTAATCGTCACCAAACTCGGTATTTAATCGTTTTATGTAAAAAGGAAGATCAAGTTCGTTAACGGCTGAAATCGGAACAGTGGGAGGGGGGTTTAGAGGGGAAGATTTTCAAAGATTCGAAATATCTCCGTTATTATGCGTCGGATCGAAAAATTGTATAGAATAAATCTTATTGCAAATTTAATTTGGTATAAATGTTGTTCTATACATTTATTCTGTATCTTGGATATTAACCGAGATATTTACATTTGTATTCTGCGTCGCCAGTAGGCTATGTTTCGGACTTTCCGCCGAGAGCTCTGGTGGCCATTTCCATAACTATTCGTCCCTCGTGAATAGGTTTAGAGGTTAGGTTAACTGTTTTATGTGGCTAGAAAATAATGGGTTAATACTCCCTAAATAATGTTTTAGGTTTAGGTGTTTCTTATTACTACATTTGTTATTAGGCGGATTTCTCTATTGTAAAACTCCACTTGGGAAATCTGCTTAGTTTACGCAGCCCCTGCGTGACGGACTTTTTTTTCTAGGAAGCAGAATTTTCGGAATATGTTTTTGGTGAGTGAGCGGTGTTGTGTGTTTATGCAATTCCGAATAATGGGGTGTTTTACTCATCTGAGGGCAACAAATTGAAAAAAGTCCGTCACGCAGGGGCTGCGTATACTAAGCAGATTTCCCATGTGACGTTTTACAATAGAGAAATCTGCATACTGGTAACACAATACCACCGTGATTAAATACAAACGGTAATGAGAAATCTTTCAGTTAATTAAAATAAATTCCCAACTGAAACGGCTTCTGAAGAATAATAAAGAATTGTAAGAATAATTTATATTTTAATAACTCAAATTTTAGTAGTCCAAGAACTAAAGAAAGGGGGGGGGGAGGATGAACAGAACGTATTTGCATAAATCTCACAAAGTAAGGAAGGTAAGGTTAGGTTAGAAACGACAGGTAAGGTAAGAAGAAGCATCCACCTGAGCCGAGTACTGGCGGAAATGGCCGAACTATACCCGACCACAGACTTCATAAAAATGCAAATATCTCGGTTAATATTCAAGATAGAGAATAAATGTATATAACAATATTTATAGTAAATTTAATTTGCAATAAGAGTGATTCTGTACAATTTTTCGATCTGACGTATAGTAACGGAGATATTTCGAATTTTCGAAAATCCTCCCCTCTAACCCCCCCCCCCTCCCACTGGTCCGATTTCAGCTGTTAACGAACTTGATCTTTCTTTTTACATAAAACGACTAAATATCGAGTTTGGTACCGATCAAACAAAAATTGCGACCGCTAGAGCGGTAACAGACAAATATATATATATCTATATATATATATATATATATATATATATATATATATATATATATATATACAGTTTTGAACGGACTTCATTTTCGTCATCTACTAGGTAGGATCGATGGACATTTAAAGAAAAACTTCGAAAATTCCGACATGAGTACAACCAACCTCAATAGCTGATTTCCCTTGAGGGATCTGCTAAAAGTTTCAAGCTTCCACCCAAGAGTAGTTATGCGACCGAATACAATATCTTAACTAAGATATCACTCAATGAACTGAAATATGTGTTAGAACATATACACAAAGAATAAAATAAATAAAAAGTTTAGGTTTCTTTGAAATACATAATTATCGCTAGTTTTACTCCTGTGCCGTTACATTTTATTTATTCTTTTCAATTACATTGTAATGTCCAATTGTATTATAATAAAAAGTCTTTTCTGTGAAAACAATGCATTTCAAATTTTATTTATATAAATTGACCAAAATCATCTTATTTTCGCTGAGTCTTTATTAGCCAGAAAATAAATCAAAATTATAATTTTACATACTTTTTTTGAAAAACAAACAACTGATGTCAACAATATTACAAATACTGACAATAAGTGAGAAACACAAATATCTTTGATGAATGACAGTTATGTTTAAGGTTTGATTGTGATTTGGAGCCTGGCAAACCCCTGTTGTCCAAATGACCTCTTTGTAATTAGCATTTCTCTTTTACTTCAAACTATTAATCATCCCCCTAAATTAATTTCTCTTTTTATTTCTTGACCTGCTCGTCAGTAACAGATAACTATTTTCAGTTTAGTATACACCTCACGTACCTAAACCTTTTTTAGTGGCACTTATTTTCTACTTCATAGATCCAAGTATAATTTAATCTTTCTATTTATTTATCTCTTTTAAATTGTAGTTTTAATTTTTGATTGAGAAGTATTAGATTAAATAGGCTAGGAGTGCTGGTTTGTAGCAGATTTCAGGAAATTCAATAGTCTAGAAAGTTTATTAATCAATTTGAGGCTCTTTAGCAGCACCCCCTCACTATTTCAGTCTCACATTAAATATTTGATTTTTAATTTATTTAGTGCGCAAGATAAAAATATTACTTTTCACCATTGAAAAAGAATTTTATATATATATATATATATATATATATATATATATATATATATTTAGAGGATGGCAGCATTAACTTATTTTAATGAGATATGAAATCATTGTTGCCAACTTTCATTAGTGTTAGAAAAATCCATAGAACAATTATTGTCAAATATTTGTAGGGTAAATATCATCAAGAACGGTTATCTAAAATCGGTCCAAACCTGTTAGTAAATTAATATCAAGCTTATCATAGTGTGATGAGAAGCTAATCTTTAATAGTAAAAAACAGATCACCCATAAATGTAGAATTTATGAATTGAAGAAAAGTTTTATTATATAAGAAAAAACTAATTCTTTCCTTGCAAAATTAATAAAACTGTGAAGGGTTTGAATAATGGAAATTTTATTTTCTGGTGAATTTATTAGAAGGAATTGGTCACCTCCTCCCCCCTCACTACGTCCCTGGCACAATCAGACACAGCTTTTTGCCTTTCCTATTGCACCTTCATGTTTATTTAATGAACTCTAAATGCTAATTTCTATCTTCAATGGTTTCCACGTTATTTAGATTCCTATCTTAAACATCTAACTATATTACATAATTTTATTATATATTCGATTTATACTTATTTATTATACTATGATTCCCCTTTAATAACTTTTACCAATGCTCTTAACACTCCTGGGCTTCTTCACAGCTATAGTTGAGTTTATGAGACATGAGACAATCCGCGCATGGGGGTGGGGATGGGTGGTAGGCTTGGTGGGGATGAGAGGACGTGTACTACCCAAGCTGAACATATTTGCCAGCATGCCGTACACTTGCTCCAGCCCTTTAAGTATGGATACTGAGTACCTGCAGTCTAACCTTTCTCTAGTATATGTTCTACTTTTCCTAATTTATATAAAAATATAGTGCAGAAAATGAGAAGCAGCATTGATTAAACATTATTAAAAATCAAACATGAATAAAAAAATAAAATAATAATTTATTTAATGCACAAAAAACGTAATTTATTATTGATTAGTGATAATAGCAAGTTAGTGGAATTGCATATACTTGCATAGTTTACATAAATAATATTTTGACATTATTATTTAAATTTTTTTTTAAACTTGCAGAAAATTATTTATACTTAAAACTTATGGATATTTGTTTAGAAACTTAAAGATAATTTATAAGCTTACAGATAATTATTTTTAATACTTAAAGATATATTTTTAAAAATGTAAAGATCATTTTTTTTTTATAAATTACACAATGATTTGTGATACTTAAAACTTACAAATACCTTTTTAAAAACCTACAGATAATTTTCTTACCAAAATTAATTTTCAAAAAATATCAAAAAACTTATTTACCATCTAAATTAATAGAAGTTAAATAAAATATAACAAGTTAACTTTTATATATATATATATATATATATATATATATATATATATATATAATTGCTTTAAAATTGGTCAAATGACAACCCCATCTCCTCAATGCCGCTTAAGGGCTCATCATTATCATCGCCGCTTGAATGTATGTCACTATCACTGTCAATTTAAATTTAAATGGCGACTTATTGACAGGTACACTAGGGATGGTGAAAAAATATCAATATTTCCCCCAAAAAATTTCTAAATAATACTTGATATCCCCCCCCCCCCGATATATCGGTATTTCGATATTAAAATTCAAGTATCGAAAACCGATTTCTTTTTTTAAAAACAAAAATAATTGTTGCAACGTATTAGCTTGAGGCTGCAAGACCTTGCAGGGATTTATATCGACATTTCTTCCTACATAACCAAGATAGGGTTAGATTTTAGCTTCAAGCTACACTACATACACACTGAGGGCTAATGTTTTCAGGACGCCCGATACATATCCGTAGCTCACGAGAGTCGTTAACAGACTGATAACGGGAGCATGCGCAATAGCCTTCTTTGCTACAGCGCATCCTACACACTCTCTCATGCCATATGAACTCAGCTATACCATTTTCTAAGGGTTTATCGATAATTAAATTCAAATTATTAATAAATATAGGTGGTAATTGACATTTGTCAACTCTAAGCCCCTAATGAAAATAATATATTATCGTAGATAGATAAAACAGCTATTTGTGCTCGTTTGTGTGTGTTTTAGCAGATTTCCCTTAAGGGAAATCAGCTACTGAGGTTGTACTCATGACGGAATTTTCGAAATTTTTCTTCAAATGTCCATCGATCCTACCCAGGAGATGACGAAAATGAGGTCCGTTCAAAACTGTATATATATATATATATATATATATATATATATATATATATATATATATATATATATATATATATATATTTGTCTGTTACCGCTCTAACGGTCGCAATTTTTGTTTGATCGTTACGAAACTCGATATTTAGTCGTTTTATGTAAAAATAAAGATCAAGTTCGTTAACGGCTGAAATCGAACCAGTGGGAGGGGAGGGGTTTAGAGGGGAGGATTTTCGAAAATTTGAAATATTTCCGTTACTATACGTCGGATCGAAAAATTGTATAGAATCAATCTTATTGCAAATTAAATTTACTATAAATATTGTTATATGCATTTATTCTCTATCTTGTATATTAACCGAGATATTTGCATTTTTATTAAATCTGGGCGGATAACAGATGAGAGTGTTTCTCGCTAAAAGCTAGGTAGGCCGTTTCCTTAACTGTTCGGCTCTCCTGAAATTTCTCTATTGTAAAACTTCACGTGGGAAATCTGCTTAGTTTACGCAGCCCCTGCGAGACGGCCTTTATTGCTATATTTCCTGCATAAACTTCGCCATTTTCCGTTGAAGAGGAAATCTTTGTTTCCTCCCAGGGAACGAATTGGATCATTAGGACGGGTAGTGTTTTCGCGTTGCCGTCTGTAACAGACCATCCAACAATAAAGGCAGCACGGGGAAAACTTTATTAGAGAGCCATCCCTCCGTACCCTGCTATCTGTATACGCTAACTAATTATAAGGACTAGCTAATATGTGCATACAGACTAGTACTCAACAATGTACCCAACTTACCGTATTAGCGAAAATAAGGAAGGGAATATATATTGAGGAAAGAATGAATGAATACAATGAAGTTTTTCCGGACCTGAAATGAATCATGACATGTGAGGCCCTTAGACATAAGCATGTTATTGCTCCTAGCGCTTTAGAATGAGAGCATAATGTATTTTTAAAAATAAATACATAGTGGGAAGACTGTTTGATACTGCACGCCTGTGCTTTTGTGTGTATGCATTTGGGAGGGGGGTTCTTATTTTTTTGCTATATTTTTTATTTGAAATTTTTTTTTTTATTTTACTTTGAAAATGCAAGTTCATTTATAGATTTTTTTTTGTTACATATAAGATAGCTAGCAGACAACAGTATAATTATTGTCTATTTTATTATTATGTTTGTAGTGTTGTATGTGGTTAAGTGACAGTAAGCTTAAATCCGGGAATGTTAAATAAAGTCCGTCACGCAGGGGCTGCGTAAACTAAGCAGATTTCCCACGTGAAGTTTTACAATAGAGAAATCTGCCTAATAACAACTGTAATAGAAAGAAACCTCTAAACCTAAAACATTATTTAGGGCGTAATAACCCAGTAGTTTCTAGCCCCGAAACACAGTTAACCTAACCTCTAAACCTATTCACGGGGGACGGATAGTTATGGAAAAGGCCGCCAGAGCTCTCGGCGGAAAGTCCGAACATAGCCTACTGGTACCACACGCAGAATACAAATGCAAATATCTCGGTTAATATTCAAGATACAGAATAAATGTATAGAACAATATTTATAGTAAATTTAATTTGCAATAAGATTGATTCTGTACAATTTTTCGATCTGACGAATAGTAACGGAGATATTTCGAATTTTCTGAAATCCTCCCCTCTAAACCCCCCCTCCCCGTGGTCCGATTTCAGCCGTTAACGAACTTGATCTTTCTTTTGACATAAAACGACTAAATATCGAGTTTGGTAACGATCAAACAAAAATTGCGACCGCTAGAGCGGTAACAGACAAATATATAGATAGATAGATAGATAGATAATATTTATATATGTATGTCTATATATATATATATAAATATATATATGTATATATATATATATATATAGATATAGATATATATATACAGTTTTGAACGGACCTCATTTTCGTCATCTACTAGGTAGGATCGATGGACATTTGAAGAAAAATTTCGGAAATTCCGTCATGAGTACAACCTCAATAGCTGATTTCCCTTAAGGGAAATCTGCTAAAAGTGAATTGTATTAAAAGTGTGACTACGTTAAGTGTGAGCAGGTGAGTACGCGCGCGCGCGCGTGCGTGTGTGCATGTGTTTTAGCAGATTTCCCTTAAGGGAAATCAGCTATTGAGGTTGTACTCATGACGGAATTTTCGAAATTTTTCTTCAAATGTCCATCGATCCTACCTAGTAGATGACGAAAATGAGGTCCGTTCAAAACTGTATATATATATCTATATATATATATATATATATATATATATATATATCTATCTATCTATCTATATATTTGTCTGTTACCGCTCTAGCGGTCGCAATTTTTGTTTGATCGTGACCAAACTCGATATTTAATCGTTTTATGTAAAAAGAAAGACGGCTGAAATCGGACCAGTGGGAGGGGGAGTTTAGTGGGGAGGATTTTCGAAAAATCAAAATATCTCCGTTACTATTCGTCGTATTGAAAAAATGTACTGAATCAATCTTATTACAGATTAGATTTACTATAAATATTGTTCTATACATATTTTCCGTATAATGAGTATTAACCGAGATATTTGTATTTTTTGTAATGATTTCCGCTTTCAGTAAAACCCCTACTCCTACTAGGGACATATTAATAATTAGCTGATATCTAATGAATCACCTCATTATTAGGTTAAATACAAAATATTGTTTTCAACAAAGCTTTATTTTACGAGGTACAAACAAATACGTTCTGTTGAACCCCACCCCCCTTTTTTTCTTGGACTACAAAAATCTGAGTGATTGAGATAGAAATTATTTTGATTCATTTCAAATTACTCCACTAACTATAATAAATAGTTTCCAATAAAATTAATATTTTATATTCAGATATATGTCTTTAATATTTTGTTTTTCCGGTCTATCTATCGATACTGCACTACAAGGTTGGCTAACCTGTTTGTTTACAATCCAGCCGTATTACGTTGTAGGTTACGTTCTATTATTAATTACAGTACTGGATACAATAAATAGTTACATGAATAAAATTTATAACTTATATTCAAATATATTTCCGTAATTGCTTTTATTTCCGGTAAAAGCTGGCTAACCTGATTGTTTAGAACTCAGGCTGTTTGCTATCAGGAAGGTTCTTACCATTGGACTTGCCCTTTATTTGTTTACTTACACAGCAGTATTAAGTCTTACAAATAATGGATATTCTGTGGTACTATTTAGTGTTGGTGTAATAAGTGTACAGAGCGCTGCTATCATTAGCGGTAAGTCCATCTTTTGAGTTCTTGTTGTTTTTTGAGATTGAATTGTTTAAAATTTAATCACGGAGCCTAACGGACGAGAGTTACTTTCCCGCCAAAACCTAGTTCGGCCGTTCTTTTGACTTGCTCGGCTCTCGTGAAATTTCTCTATTGTAAAACTTCACGTGGGAAATCTGCATAGTTTACGCAGCTCCTGCGTGACGGACTTTTGTAGGTAGGGGATATCTGCAGAATGACGGGAGTGAGAGCATATTACAATTTTCTTATGGGACCAATGTGTACTTACTTACCAAGTGTACATATGATTACATTAATTAAACTATTCTTTAAACGTTTCAGTTTAGACGACAGGGGATATTTATTTCTTTTTTTTTAGGTATTCCTCATTCTGATTATGAAAGTAATATATTATCTTCCAAAAAATAAAAACATACTTTATGCTTATATATCTATTTTTTTATTTTTTTTTTGTAGGAATTGGATTCTTGAGTCTATGTTACTCCAGAAACTTGAAGCAAAGCTGTTTCTCCTGTGAGCTCGACTCGACTGCTTTGCAAGAAGGTAATAAAAGTCTTTTGTTTCATTAATAATTTTCCTAAAACTTTTAATTTTCTTCCACATTTGCTGATACTTACACGTTTCGACACAATATAGAAAATTAAAATAGCAGATAGGGGCCTAGCAATTTTTGTTACTTAATTTTCGGAGTTTCCTTTTTTTTTTTTCTTATATTACATTTTACTTTGCAACCATTGATTGCTTAAAATACGTTATGATCTAATTTTACGGAAGTGAAGAGCTTGGACTTGTGAGTCCTATTGTAGGAACCCTATGAATTAGACTTGAAAATCAAGTTAAGAGTTAGTTGCTATTATATAATAGCTCTATTTTAAAATTACAATAATGTCAGCTGGAAATTAACTGAAAAGTGATTAGAAAAAATACACATAACTCAGTTAATATTACATCTTTCAATGACATTCAACAGTTATTCAATTTTTTTTATTTGTTCAAATAATAATAATGAATACTAATACTGCTTATGTATATTTTTTCCTTTCAATAGGGACTATGAATGAACTTTTTCGGAATATAGTAAATAAAATGGAACTAATTAACATTGAGAGGGCGGGATTATGGCCGTTAGAAAGTTCCAAATTAAACTTCCTTTAACTAAGTTTAGCCCAAGTTGTTAATTTCAGACAGCGGGAAACTTCTTCAAGATTATACAATAACAGGTATCTCAAAGTTTACTTCAACTTGGGTCAAACTTCCTTTTGAACGAAAAGAAACCCTTGTTTTGATTTAACAGAATGTTACTGTTTTCGTATTTAATAAATGACAGAAAATGTAAACATTATTCGTAAAATGGCTGCCACAACGGACAATAGTAAGTTATTCTGAATTTCTTCAGTTAATGTAACTTTGATGATCAAAATTAAATCATTGATAGCCCTCACATTTGTTGGAAAGTTAAAATAAATAAAAATTCAACTGATTTATATAAGCATTTTATTCCCCAAATAGTTTTGCAAGTAATGTGATCTTTGCTTGGGTGGTAATGGCAACGTACTAATGACTGAAAGCTACAAATGATTGTGTTAATATTTGAGCTAGAATATATATTAAAAAAATTATATTATATATATATATATATATATATATATATATATATATATATATATATATATATAAACAATTATAGAAAATGGTTTGATTAATAAGATTGATTGCATAACATTTTATACGCCTAATAACCAATAATTTTACGGTTTTTTTAATTCGTCGATCCTACCTTGAATTTTATTTATTCATTTTGATAACTATTTTATTTTATATTTTTATTTATAGTATTATTTAATTATTTTAAGAGTGAATTCCCTACTTTCCAATGTGTTTCTATGTTTCGATTTTCAGTTATTACGTTTCAGTTCTTTACCTAGTTTTGAATTCTGTCTTTATAATTGTACCTGTTTTCTGTATGTTCGGCTTTGTTGTGTTCCATTATTGTTCATGTGTTCCACTTTCGTTTTTTATGTTCCTTTCCTATTTGTGTTTTCCATTTCTGTTTTATATTGTTCCATTTCTCATTCAAATGTCCATCGATCCTACCTAGGAGATGACGAAAATGAGGTTCGTTCAGAATTGTGTGTTTATATATATATATGTATATATATATATATATATATATATATATATATATATATATATATATATATATATATATTATGTGATCTATCCAATGTTGCCCCCCCCCCGGGTATCAGGCCCTCCAGCCACCTGAAGACAATTATCTTCTACGACCTCCTAGATTTAACTGGGTTGTTCAACAAAGCCAATATAACATTTTGTATTTTATCTTCCTAACGCACTCACAATCATACACGAATGGGCCTGAATGGTGCCAATGATAATAGCCTATTTCTTAAAAAGAAAAATTAACTAGATACCTTCGAAACTGTAGGTACTAGTATATTGCCATAAGAAGGAGAGGAAAATTGAAATTCTCCGAGTATGCAGGTTTACTACGTTAGAAGAATATTATTTATTTATTCTCAAAGTATTCTTATTTCAACAAAATTCCCTGGAAATCTGAATACTCGCAATGCCGATGTCAGAAGGATAAAAGTCTGAGAAGTGGCTTTGAAGTAGTGACTTCCAGATGGGCCGCTAAGCTTTGTAAAGGCTGGAATCCTCTTTGTAAGCCCTTTCATTCCTCTATGGCGGCTATCTCAAGTCTCTTCCAAATCCAGCCATAGAAATTCCGTTAATCCCGGCCCGTTCAGCATAAGGTGAATTCCAGGGAAAGGGTTACACACACAGGCCAAACATCAGACATTAAAGAGAATGAATTTTGCATAAATTTGAACTTGGGAAATATTTCAATAACTATCGTGTTTTGTCTAATTTTCTATATCAGTGCACTGCCTTGCTTTTAAATATACTTATTAGCAGATTTCCCTCTTATTACTTAAATCAGCTTATTGAGGTAGTACTCATGACGCGATTGTGTCATTTGGGCCACAATGTGATCATATTTAGAGGTTTCCTATAGTAACACATTATTTCAGATAAAGTTCAAAAAATCGTATAAACTTTTTATTAGCCGATTTCCCTTCAGGGAAGTCAGCTATTGAGGTCGTGCTCATGATGCAATTTTCGAAAACTTTCTTCAAATGTCCTAATTTAATTTTTTAACCCGGAAGATGACGAAAATGGTGTCCGTTCAAAACTGTGTGTGTAAAAAGTTTTGTTTGATCGTTACTTAACTCGATATTTAAACGTTTAATGTAAAACTAAAGATCAAGTTCGTTAATGAATGAAATCCGACAAGTGGAAGGGAGGTTTATAGGGAAGGAATTTCGAAAATTCTTATGTCTCTGTTATTAAGCGACGGAACTAGAAATTAGTTAGAACAAATCTTTTTGCAAATGTAATTTTCTATAAGTATTGTTATGTACATTTTTTCACTATCTTCATTGTTAACCGATATTGGCATTTTTTAGCTTCCGGTCTTCAGTAAACCCCCAGTCCTACTCATGTTATATTAACAATAAGCTGTTTTATTATGAAGCACTCTATTTGAAGTATAAATACCAAATAATGTTCTCATCGAACTTTTATGTTTTGAGATAAATACGAACAGGTGAAATCTGCTAAGTTGACGTAGCCCCTACGTGCCAGACTTTTTGTATCACTAATGGTTAAATATTTGCATTAATTTTGAGTTCGTTACAGTTAATTTTTGTAGTAAGTAGACATAATGATTTTACTAGCCAGTAAGGGGGGGGGGCAAAGTTGAGGAACAAGTGAGTTTCCAGTTCCTTCCCAAGTTCCCAGGTATAGGGAATATTCCAGCGCCCTTCTCTCTTTGGCATTTACTCCTGCCTTAGCATTCATGTCTGCCAATAACTTCATAATTCCTTCTTAATTTATAATTACTCCATTACTTAATTATTACTTCTAGAGATTAATAATTAAGTAATTATTATGGGTTAATCTATTCAAAGAGGCAAATCTTAGGTATTCCAGTATATGCAGGCTACTGAGGAATAGGTCTCTAACATGTTCGTACTTCCCTAGTCCCGTCAATCCACATTGAATCATTCTTCTTGATACATTTACAGTTATTTATACTTTAGAGAAATCTGCCGTTGCGGTTGTGCAAATGACGCAATTTTTCAAAACACTTTAATTACTAAGGATAAAGGATATATAGAGTTTGTCATTAATTAAATGCCTATTGCCCAAATGAGAATCAAACCTACGCCTCTTGATTTACTTAGCGTATAAACGTGTTTACCGAAATAAAATTTAACCATGAATGGCAAAAATAATCATCTGTAGTTTGTCCTAAGTAAAAATAAAGCTAATTGGATCTGGTTAAGCCCAAGTCACAATTGCATTGAATCATCTTGTTTTATATATATATATATATATATATATATATATATATATATATATATATATATATAGAGAGAGAGAGAGAGAGAGAGAGAGAGAGAGAACGATAGAGTGCCTTAACTGTTTGTATACTCGCATTTAATTTATTTATCTCCTGTTTGAAGTAACCCTTCAAAGAAGGAATTTCTTTGTTGCTCCATGCTCCGTGCAGCTGAATACATCACAGTGTATTATTTTTATTAAGTGCAATATTAATGCAAATTATAATTTATTAAAATTATTTAAATCTAATAAAGGGACAAAAATAAAGTATTGTGAAATAAAATAATCTTGAAATTTCAACGGAATATTTAAAAAAAAAATATATAAAATAAATAATTCTATTCGTCTTGGAACAGTATACGCTATAGACTTTACTTAAAACTTTTTAAATTTTGTCAAAATTAAAATGTAAATTAATTTCTCAATTATTTAACCATCAGGATTAAAGTTTCCCCGCAATGAAATACAGGTTTTATGCAGATTTGGACAGTTCCTTGTTACGTTTTTCAAAAATTATTTATGCTCGCGTACGTATTGACTGTGTATGTTGGTAGTAACGAAATAAGTTCAGTTATGTCTATCTCCAGCTGCTGGAAAAGTTCCCTACTTAAGGGGGCCTTTGCAACGCGAACTTTTTCAGGTCTGTACCAAGATGAGATAGTTTTTGGGGCGATCAACTGCATGGTTATTACGCCCTCAGGTCTGTACCCTATAATCCATAGCAGAATTATTTAAGTCTGTACCCTATAATCCATAGCAGAATTATTTTCTCATGGTAGCCTATCCTAGAACCATGTGGTATGTCCTACTAAACGTTTTTACAATCATGGCGATACGGGAGGTACAAAGGGCCTTTCATTCAGTCAACTACAGATTATCAATGGCTCCTTCTTTAACTAAATTGAACCCCGGAGATAGATATCTCATTTTTTAATACATGTACTAACCTTCTTCCTATATTCTAGAAGTGACCAGACTGATATATTGTTAGATTTTTCACTACTGTTAGCGAGTATGATAGTATTGACCATATAACAAAGGATTCTTGTTAAAGACCTATTCTAGAAAAGGGTGGTAACCTGTAGATAACCCGTCCCAAGCCTTAGTTGCAAAAAGTGGACGTTAATAAATAATAATAATAATAATTATTCTAAAACTACTTATTAAAAGCTGAATGGGGATTTCGGTGTTGCATCATTACCATTTTCTGAGCATACACCCAAAACCAAAAGGATTCGGCAAAAGTGCTATTTGTAACATAGAAATGAACTTCTAAAAACATTTTAGTTCTATAAATCATATACAATTATTTACCGCACCAGAAATTAATAAACAATTCATATATAAAAAACCATTAAGTGTTATTTGAAATAAATAAAAGTATTAATTTAAACTGAGTTCCGCTTCGTAAGATGGAAACCCCACAGATTGGAGTGACGTAGAGAAGGGTGTTAATAATGGCGAGCAATGATTTAAAAGTTCTACAAAACAAACCTGAAAAAAGCCCGTCAAGCAGAGGCTGCGTAAATTAAGAAAATTACCTTCGTGGAAGAGCTTTACACAGGTGGCGTAATTTGGAGCATAATATTCTAACAAAATTTCTCCCTTTGTAATTATCCAATGTAAAAAATATTCTAAACTTAAGTTGGATTTTAGTTGGTCAGTAATACGACAGCATTGAGTGAAAATTAGAACATAATGATCATCGAAAATGAAGTTTCAAGTAACTTCATTCACTTTCGAATTAGAGAAAAATGTATAAAGCAATAATTGTAGTACGTTCGTTTATTAAACGAAACCAGTGATTATTTGTCAGTCCACTCCATTAACAACAGTATTTAGTTAGAACTTTACTTTTCCTTCTCCTTTGGACTTTGTCATTTCTTTGACGAGTTTGGTACACATGTAATGTAAGCGTTAACTGACTTACATAGATGAACATTTTCGGTAAGTAATAGCTCAGATCAGTAGACAGTGAAGATATTTTCCCTTAAGGCAAATCTACTGAAATATTCACGTAAATATTACCTTTTCGGTTTGTACATTATATCAAACGCTCGTGGTTTTAGTTAGGGAAGTTTATTAAATTATATTTCCGGTGGAAAATTGCTCCGGAAAAATGATATTTGCTGATGTTGTTGGATAATATTTGCTAACCTCTCTTCGAGTCAGATATATGGTTTATATGGCCATTGAATATAATTGAATTCTGTTTTCTCTCTCTCCCCCCCCTCTCTCTCCCTCTCTCTCTCTCCCTCTCTCTCTCTCTGCCTCTCCCTCTCTCTCTCTCCCTCTCTCTCTCCCTCTCTCTCTCTCTCTCTCTCTCTCTCTCTCTCTCTCTCTCTCTCTCTCTCTCTCTCTCTCTCTCTCTCTCTCTCTCTCTCTCTCTCTCTCTCTCTCTCTCTCTCTCTCTCCTCTCTCTCTCTCTCTCTCTCTCTTCTCTCTCTCTCTCTCTCTCTCTCTCTCCTCTCTCTCTCTCTCTCCTCTCTCTCACCTCCTCCTCCACCTCTCTCTCCTCTCTCTCTCTCTCTCTCTCTCTCTCTCTCTCTCACTCTCTCTCTCTCTCTCTCTCTCTATCTCTCTCTCTCTCTTCTCTCTCTCTCCTCTCTCTCTCTCTCTCTCTCTCTCTCTCTCTCTCTCTCTCTCTTCTCTCTCTCCTCTCTCTCTCTCCTCTCCTCTCTCTCTCCTCCCTCTCTCTCATCTCTCCTCTCTCTCTCTCTCTCCCTCTCTCTCTCTCTCTCTCTCCCCCCTCTCTCTCTCCCTCCCCCCCCCCCTCTCTCTCTCCCTCTCCCCTCTCTCTCTCTCCACCTCTTTCCCTCTCTATATATATATATATATATATAATATATATATATATATATATATATATATATATATATATAGGCCATTACATTTACTGTGTTAAAATGTTGATAGAAGTACAAAACAGAAGTTCCTCACGCACCATCTACGCTAATAAATCCCTTTTTCCTAGGTGTTTAAAATTTAAGAGATATACTTCAGTTTTAAATCATAGCCCTTAAACTGTTGCCTGTAAAATATATACGTTCGTTAAAAAAGTAGGTCAAATTCTAAAAATACATACCATAAAATTCATCTGGTTAAATAATTATATATCTCAAGTTCGTTTCATTAAAAATCTTAATACAACTGTAAATATGAAGAAATTGTTATACTACTGTAAAACATACATTATTTGTTGACATACAAATGTATTAAAGGATGACAAGCTTTATAAATGATGAGAAACCTATCCCACCTTTTAGAGACAATGTGTCTGATCACAAATTATTTTAGACCGATATTTATGACAAATATTTAGTAGTTGTATTTAATAATTTAATATTTTTGAATGTATTTATCTTGTGTGTAAAAACCATGGGTTATTCATCATCATGGGGACGCAAAACTAGTAGAGGAATACAAATTCTTTTAATATTCATTTGAGGTTTTCATTTTTGTTCAGTTTCCTAAATGAGTGCAGATAGGCCATATTTTCGTAATAATTGTTTACATTCAAACTGGCCCAACATACTCTTAGGATTGTACATCAGATCTAATTCATAAACATTTTAGGCAATAAACATATTAGAGTTTTCCTCATCTATCTTATTGTTAAACACTGCTCAACTGCGAAGAGCCTATATACTTTGTTGTATAATCCATCCGCCCATTACAATGGAGTAAATTCCAGACTAATACATAGCTATAAAAGAGTTAATAATAGCTGTAGGGTTGAACCACCTGTTGATTAACACGTTATCTGATAACGCGATGAGGTATAGAAGGAAAGCTGGATGCCAGTGCATAGCCCTCATCAATAGGTAGCGTCCCGTCGTGATAGTCAATGTTACAAGGGCTCAGCTTCTAATCACAGCTCCTACTACTCCAATGCAATCTGATTATATTCATTCTAATCTACCAGTTGTTATACTGATTTTAATTGTTGCACAACCGTACTGAAATTGAATATATATATGAAAGTAAATATTTTCTTAAAGGAATGTTAAGATTTAATTACTATTTATTTTGTTTTATTATAAAAAGATTAAGATTTAATTATTATTTATTCCAGTTTTGTTAAAGAAATTTTAAAATTGAATTGTTATTTACTTGTTCTGGTACATATATATAATAAAGACTTAAATTAATTACTCTATATGCGTTGAAGCCTTAATGCTCTTGATCTTTAATTATGAATAAAATCATTAACAAGGACATTGCACGGCTTTCCACCACCGGGTTGAATAAATGAAGTTATTTAAAATTTTCTAGATCTAGACACAAAAATATTCTTTAACAGTTTTATAAAGTTAAAAATAGCCTTAGTTACAAAAAGTGGGCGTTAATAAATAATTTAATTTAATTCAAGTTAAAATTTGTATTGCGGATGACAATGTTGTTGATGGATAGAATGAATTTTAATACAGTCCTCTCTAGATGATATTTTGCTAATCTGTTCAATAAAATATGAGCTGTTTTGGAGAAGCTTGATGAAATTTGTGACTTGAAATATACGTCAGTGATCCAAGGCCAAGCATAATAAAAACATAGTTCTATGGTATGAAACTGTTAAAGAATATTGTTATGTCTAGAGCTAGAATATTTTAAATATCTTTATTAATTGTAAAATAAATTAAAAACAAATAAAAAGGTGAAACTAAAGAAACCCGTTTAAAAATATTATCAAAGTATCATTTATAGCTGTAATATACTTATGTATTGAATTATTAGTAATATATTTCTTGTATAATATTAAATATTTCCTTATACCTATTATATTTTTAATAGAAATCATACGAATTTTCTTTAAATATATGAAACGCATTAAAAAATAAATGCTAAAGATTAAAAAAAAAAGTTTTACTTATTTATTAAAAAAAAAAACCTTATTAATAGGGGCTCAGGTTAGCCATGTGAGTTAAAGCGTTACCATTAATCTCGCACGGTAAACCTAGAGTGGCGAGTTCCATTCCTGTACACACGAATTTATTTAGTGACGGAAACCATTAAATAAAATCCTGAGTGCCAACCTGGCTAGAAAAGGATGGTAATCTGTAGATAACCCGTCCCAATTAGTCTGAGTTGGAAAAAGTGAACGTTAATAATTAATTTAATTTTTTATTTATTAATATTAAAATTAACGCCATATAAACAATATTGTCGTTCCCGGCGAAATTCGATCTTGAGATCTTGGAGTTACAAGAGAACTTTAACAACTGAGCCACCGAAACTCTTTGGATGTGCGTCTTTTTTCTGCCTCAAGACTTTCTGGCAAATTTTTAACTTTTTTTTTTTTAAACGAACGCGCGAGAAGTGCGTTCTCTCGCTTTAACAGAATTTGAACAGAACTTGAACAGAACTTGAGTTTCACTTTGAGTAACAAAGTCACTAAGCTTATCATGTCCAGTTTTGTTAATTTCGCTTGAGGTTTATTACTACGAAATAATTAGAGAATAGAAGGTGAGCTCATATCACCTGCGTGTCATTCCATTCCTTGGGAAATCTGCTTAGTTTATACAGTTTCTGCGTGATGAACTTTTTTCAGTTTACACTATTTTACATTAGGTGTTGCAGATATTTATAGAACGTCGTTGAAAAGCTGAAGGGGCGAAGGAATTATTGTGTGAAAAATTAATGTATTAAAAATTAGATGTTGGTCGTAGTTGATTTTTCGTGTTTTAGGAATAGTCAAATCAAAGTTTTGAATTAAAAAATTGTTCAATCAGTATGCCGCGCAAGTCTGGGAGTTGGAATTTGGACGATATTAAAATCTGACACAGAAGTTCCCCGAAAACTAAGAACATTTCTCATACGCCATAGTTAATCTCCAACATTTTTAATTTATGTATCTTGAGAAAGCAAGTTAATTTCAGGGGAGAAAAAATATTCTTAAAAGGGCAAACGTAATTCCGCAAGTAATTGCCAAGTTCCGTGGTCCAGACCTAAAAGAGACTAAAATAAAAAGTTGAGATTTATGATTCAACCTTAACCCCTTAACATAGAGGTTAGACTTGGAATTCTTGGCCGAAATTTACCAAGAGTAATGCTGTATGAGTATACAAAGTTTTTGTTATCTTTTTTTTTTTTTAACTATTATTAAAATTTATGATTTGGCTTTCTGTTTGCGTTCAGCAATTGAGAAATATATATTCTACGATTGTTTCGTTATAATTGAAAACCTTTTGTAAAAGCTGTTTCATTTATTTCCAGCATACTTGAATAACTCATTTTTCATAAAAGGAATATACTCCTTGTTCGTGCTCAATTTGTTGTACAAGTTTAGTGACATTTAAGGACGTATATACTCATGACCTTATCCATAATTTACCTTGCATACCCAGTTATTTATAAAATATTCCTAATATGTTCGACTCCCGTTCTTCATGCTCTAAGTATATGAACATTAATTTTCCTAAAAAACGGGATTATAGGTCCTATTTGGTGAAGTTTACAATTTTTGATTATTCAATTTACAAGTATTTTCTTTAGGTTTTTTTTTTTTAATTATTTCTGAGCGATTAGAAAACAAAAAATCAAGTTAATTAGTGGTGAAATCAGACCAGGTTAAGGGGTGTAGAGAGGGGGGGGATTATGTGTGGGATCGAAAAATATTATATAACTAATATTATTGGAAATTTAGTTTATTACGAATATTCCTTTATTTCGTTTTTTATTTTATCTGTAACTCTTATTCCGAAATGTTCGTATTTTTTTTAGTTTTCAGCCTTCATTAAACCACCACTTTCTCTCATTAACAATAATCCATTGGTCATGAAGTGTCTTATTTCAACCTTATACATGACAATGCGGCAATTTTTTTATTAGACATAAAAGTGTAGGAGTTGAGACAAGAGGTGAAATTCAAAATTCCTGCATTATGGTGAAGAATTCAAAAGTTTTATATGATGTTAGCAGAATTGTAGCAGTTGTATTCTTTAATTGCTGCTGATTTTAGTTTTTCACTAAATCTAACACTAACGGAGTTACTTGTATTTTTAGCAGGTTGTACTCCTGACACATGAGGGGTTAAAGTCAGGAATTCAACAAATCTACGTAATTATTAATTGTGTCCAAACACCTTGTTAAACGATTTATATTCTTCAATTGTTGATCTATACATTATCACGTAACTCAATCGTTAAGCTAGTTATTGGTACTTTCCTGTTTTCAGACTTTAGTTAACCCCCACTTCTGGACATCGTTTTTAATTAGAAATAGAAAATATAGTGGTGAGAAGAGAATAATAGTGTATTGCACCGCCGCGTGGGAAATCGTCTCAGTTTACGGATATCCTGCGTGTTGAACTTATAGCTTTCAGTCTTTACTTAATCCTTTCTACTCATACCATTTAAACTTAAGGCAACGTTACCAAGAAACATTGTAATACGGGAGAAATAGAGAATAGAATGTGTGATGACGTTGGCAGCATGGTATGCAGCAGATGGGAAATCTGCTAAGCTTACGCAACACCTACCTGTTAGGCTTTTCTCTATGCTTCGAGGAAGGCCTTTTTTGGGGTTTTCTTCTTTTCTCTTTGAGCCTTCCCAATAATAATGTATGCATACTGTCAGTAAGTCGTGTAGATATATCTTGTTCTAGCTGTATATGGCAACACTTCCACCAGATCGTTAATTCTTTCGAGAGCATGTAGCAAATTACTCTTTTAGCAGTCTTTTTGTAATTGAGGCATACTTTTTTTTCCATTAAGTAAAAATTTGTAAGAAATGGCTCCCCGATTCAAAGCCTAGTAATTAAGTATTTATATTTACATATTTATTGGGAGTTTAGAAGTTTCTAATAGTCACACACCAAATCTGACTGATCTCATCAAGGAGTATTTACATATTTAAAATTATAATAATTTATATTTATTGCACATTTATTCCTTGAATTAATTTTTAATTATGACTTTATCAGTGCATGCTTCCATTTCATCTCATATAATGGATCTTGGGATATTGTTAATTATAGAGGTGGCATTTAAATACAGGTAATAGCATTTTTACCTATATATGATAGGAAGCTAATTTTGAGCTTGTTCAAAAAATATTTTCTAATTATATTGGAGCAGAATAAAATATGCATAAATACATATGTATTATAATTTTAATATAAAATAAAAGCCCAAAAGGATGGAGTTGGAGAGTAATTAACTACATGGTTAATTAATTAAATCTTCAATTACATCTGCAAAATTGAGCCATACCTATATTCAATAGGAAAACTTGAACAATATAAAAATAAATCCTTGAACAAGGAAGAACAATTGTTATGCTTGTAATTATAACTTCCGATTACATCCACTGTAATCATTCTAAGTAATTGCAATTACAATTGCCTATAATTCAATTAAAATTACATGTAATTGTTGCTTTTGTGATAGAATTTATAATGCAAATAAAAAATAAAATATCAATTTATTTTATAATATTTTTTTAGCAAATGTCCCCTAAGGGAAATCAGCTATTGAGGTCGTACTCATGACGCGATTTTCGAAAAATTTCTTCAAATGTCCATCGATCCTACCGAGGGGATGACGAAAATGAGTTCCGTTCAAAATTATATATATATATATATATATATATATATATATATATATATATATATTATTGTATATTTGTCTGTTAACGCTCTAGCGGTCGCAATTTTTGTTTGATCGTTACCAAAGTCGACGTTTAACCGTTTTATGTAAAAATGACAGATCAAGTTCGTTAATGGCTGAAATCGGACCAGTGGGAGGGGGGGAGGTTAGAGGGGGGGATTTTCGAAAATTATAAATAGGGGATATGTTGTGACATGCCATAATATTTGTGTTTACCAGCACGTGGGAAATCTGCTTAGTTTATTCAGCCCTGCGTGACGGACTTTTTATAGTTGAGATAAAAAAGTATTATCGGTTTTCGTTTGTAAATTGTCAATAGTATAAAAAAAGGAGTTAACAGTGATGGAGAATTTGCTGGACGGTTTCCTTCTGGACATTTAAATGTTCGATAGCTAAACTAAAACGTTTTTACTGACAAAAATAGCACAAGAAGGCCTGAGGTTTTAGAAAAAGTGTAAATTCTGAAACCTTGAGCATCTCTGATATTCTAAATTGGATAGATCAGCTTTGTATGACCAATCTTTCAAAGTATTAATCTATAATAATTAATGAGTATACAATTAAATTAGTACTATTTATTAACGTCCACTTTTGATACCATGGCTAATTGTGTAGGACCGGTACAACCTGACCCCAGGACAGGTACACTGACCAACGTAGACGTAACACTATCCACTCCATCAATATACTCTCGCTTTTCATGGCACGTCGACCAGGACTCCCATGGAAGTGATCACTTTCCCATTCATATAAAATTAAACTCTCTCCCTCCTATTATTAATACAATTCCTAAATTCAATACAAAGAAAGCTGATTGGACATCTTTTCAAAATTTGATCACTAACAATTTGGACAACACAGTTTTAGAATCAATAGACCATCTAACCTCAATAATTATAAACACAGCTGACCTTACAATACCTAAAACTTCGACTTTCTACAGAAAAATTCCTGTTCCTTGGTGGAATGATGAGTGTAAAACTGCTGTAAATGATAGAAAGAAAGCACTTCGTTTATTTCGAAGGGAACCATCCGACTCTCATCTCCTAGAATATAAAAGAAAGAAAGCGAAAGCACGGTGGATCATTAAAAATAGTAAAAGGAAATGTTGGGTAGATTTTGTAACTAGCTTAAACCGACATACATCTACTACTGACATCTGGAGTAAGATAAATCAGATTAAACACAAAAAATATCGCACTCCAGTGACTGGTATCGAAATCAATGGACAAATTCTGACTGAGGACCTGACCAAGTGACTTATAGCATGTTGCAAAAGCTACCCGAACGTGGTCTCACGGTCTTTCTAAGCCTTCTTAATAAGATGTATAAAAACGGTACCTATCCTAAATCATGGAATGAATCTATTATTGTTCCTATTCTTAAACCTGGGAAAGATAAAAAGTTAAAAACTAGTTACCGTCCCATTTCATTAACAAATTGTAGTTGCAAGCTAACTGAGAAAATGATAAATAAAAGACTCATTTGGTATCTTGAAAATGAAAATCTTATTTCCCCTTACCAATGCGGGTTTAGACCTCAACATTCCACCCAACATCATATAGCACATATGGAAAGTGCTATCCTAAATGCCTTTTTAAACAAACAATCAGTATTAGCGGTCTCCTTAGACATTGAAAAGGCTTATGACATGGTGTGGAATCGTTTAATTTTAACTCAGTTAATAAATTGGGGCATACAAGGGAACATTTTACTTTTTATCAAGAACTATCTCACCCAGAGAACATTCCAAGTTAAGATAGGTACCGCTTTATCGGATGCATTTCCCCAGGAGAACGGAGTGCCTCAGGGAGGAGTACTAAGCACAACCTTGTTCAGTATTGCTATAAACTCAGTCACAAGTTGTATCCCCCAAGAAGTATCATACTGCTTGTACGCCGACGATTTATTCATCTACACTACATTTAAATACTTAAACCAACAGAAAAAACTAGTTGTACTATTTTCTCCAAAAGTAGAAGAAATTTAATACCACATGTAACCCTTTCTAACTACACCATCACACATACAGATTCAATAAAATTTCTTGGACTAACACTTGACAGACGTTTAACATGGGTGCCCCACCTTAAAAGTCTTCTCACTAAATGCAAAAAATCACTGAATTTACTGAGGATTCTTAGTAACACGAAATGGGGAGCTGACAGATGCACCATGCTAATGCTTTATCGCTCCTATACCAGATCATTACTGGACTATGGCAGCATAGCATATTCATCTGCCAGTCCAAATACCCTCCGACTGCTAGACTCGATACACCACACAGGAATACGAATAGCAACCGGAGCATTTAGAACAAGTCCTGTAGATAGCCTTTGTGCAGAATCTGGTGAGCCACCATTGGCCTATAGACGGAGGATGACAAATTTGATATTTTTAATGAAGTCTAAGGCACTAAATAAGTCTTGTGTAAATACATTTTTAAACAACCCTTTTATTGACACATATTTACAAAAACAACCAAAACAAAAACCTCTTTTAATAAGACACATAGAGAACACTAAAGATTTTAATATTCTAAACACCCCACTTTACACTGAAATACATTTAAATACACCACCTTGGAGAGTAAGGAACATAAAAATTGATCTTAGTTTAACTAAGTACAAGAAATCTGAACCTCCTTCTTCTCAATTTTATAAAAATATTTTTAATTCAATCATTAGCAACAATCAAAATTCGTTATTCGTCTACACAGACGGATCAAAAACTGAGACAGGGACCGGTGCAGCAGCAGCTGTAGGAAATGCAGGGTATAAAGTAAGATTAAATGATAACGCGTCGGTATATTCAGCCGAACTTGAGGCTATAATTCTTGCTCTATCAAAACTAGAGCAATCCCCCACCACCAAAATACTGCTGTGTACCGACTCCCTCAGTTCTTTACTCTCCATAGGAAATCTTTACAATTCACACCCACTTATTACACAAATCTACACATACCTACACAGTCTACACGATTACAGCATAATTATGATGTGGCTACCGGGACATACAGACATAAAACAAAGTACTGACATCGACAGACAAGCTAAATTAGCAGCCAGGAAAAGAACTGTGAACATCGACAAGCTGACTGCACAAGACATGAAACGGGTAATTAAAACAGATGTACTTAATGACTGGACAACTTACTGGCTACAAACTGACAACAAACTCCGAGAAATACTAGACAACCCAAACAAAGGAAAATTTCTGGAAAATCTAACCAGACGAGATCAAGTGG